>JAODUE010013395.1:0-51446 GCA_027564755.1 Amblyopsis hoosieri | reverse complement strand
ATATGTTATATAGATGTAATATAGAGCTTTATTTTTCTTGTTTTGTTATTGGGAGTACAACGCCCTCAAAGTTCCACCTATTTTGATAGACAATTGGGGTCAGAGCCAATGAGAATCATAAAACCAGTAGCTGGACTTGCCTGCTAACAGCACACTGAATATCCGCTTCAAGTAACCATCATCTTTGTGTGAAGATAAGAGTCTTTGATTTCACTTCACCAATTGTCAAAAATATGCCGCAACAAAGAGCCAGAACAAATGTCAATAAGTATCAATAATATTGGACATGCTGATGAAGAGCTCTAAAATACGATAAAAGGAGTTGCTTTTGATAAAGTAGCAGTTGTAACTTTCCTTCTGAATGCACAAGTATTATTTTCCTAGAGCAAATAATATTTTTTTATTATTACAGTGTACTATGATTTAGTATTTCACTTTTCACAGTGAGAAATTACATAATTTGTTGTGTTGGATGCATCTAATATCAAATTATAGTGCATCGTAATTTACAGTTGTGTTGCACAAACAGAGGCTATACAATACAGTCATTATTTTGGTTTGCTTTTTACCTTTACTTTGTCATCTGTAAACAGTTGCGTTGCACTGTACACAGTGTAATTTAAAGCTTTTGGTAGGGATGTTTACATTGCATGTGTTGTCTGTTCAAGTATGTGTTCTGTTAGTGTATTATGAGGCTCCACGCTAAACAACTCTAGTACTAAAAGAGGCGTTACCTGGAAAGTCTTCTCCATTTTATTATAGTTGCATGGACAATTAGTAGGGAAGTGTTTTGACTTTTATTGATTGAGTTAAGAGTTTTAAAAGTAATAAGCATTAATATGGTCAGATTGAGTTATTATGGTATCGCAAAGATACTGCAGAGAATCCTTAACAGAGATCCAACACCCCCTTCGTCACCCACGTTGCTAGTTCAGCGTGCTTGGAATAAGGGAAATAGGAGAATTCTGACTTTCTAATTTTACAAATCATTTTTCTAGGACATTTTACTTTTCCACAACTGGAAAATTAGTCATCTGTTTGAAGTTTTCCAGGACGCTTTAGGTACAGTAGCTGCACAATGTCATCCCCCCCGCCCAGAGATGGCAAGGCACACCATTTAAAAAGGGGAAGTAGACAAACCTCACGAGCGGCCAGGATAATAGTAGCCAGCTGTGATCGGTCCCCCCACTCAGCTAAGAAGGTAAGTGTGAGCGCCTGGATGAACACAGGTGAGATACAGTGCCACCTTCTCTGAGGCTGACTAGTCCCTGGTCCAGTCTCCACATCTGGGGACCCATTAATAAGCTTGGTTCGCTGCAGCTGCAGAGAGAAGCACACGTATGAGCATTAGTTTAAACAATCGATGACACATTTCTCCAAAACTAAAATGTCCATGCTCTCAAAACAGTTAGCAGAAAAACCCATTGAACAATTTCATTAATCTGAAATATTTCTATACAAGCATTTATATATTTTTTACATGCATGCCATTTTCCGTGTTGTGGTAATTTCCCATCCCTGCATTGGTATGAAATTGACAGGTGTACTCCCAATAAGTGCACTTCTGGGAAACGCCAGACACTTTTATTCAGATCATGTTTCAAACTGGGTCAAATGGTTGAATCACTTTACAATAACTGGGTAATAAACCCAAGATGCTGGATGTCGGGCTGGCTGTAGTCACACCTATACGACTATATGCATCTGTTGTGTGTATTGCGTACTGCTAAGTGATATTGTGCTGCACTACTGAACTTTCCATTGCTTTACAGTTTATTTATATTATATACACAATTACAGTAAATCGTACTAGCATAATTGTTACTGAAAATGAAAACTGAATTTCAGATATCAAAATATAGATGGGTTAGGTGGGGCTCAGCAAGTACTACCGTGATGTTAAATAGGGGTGTAAGAAAATATCGATACACCTGAGAATCGCAATATACGTTATTGCCATACACCTTAATATCTAACAATAACAGGTGTATCTTAAATTTGACAGTAGGATTTATCGCTTTTAGTTCAGGAAGGTGACATTACTAAATTCAAAGAAAGGCAACTGAATTGATAAAGTACCTTACAACCAAATGAGTATGAGCGGTATGTCCATTTTAGTGTTTCGATCTATGGAATCTATTGTTGAGGGTTCACAGATGTAATAGAGAGAAAGCATCCAAAACACCCTAAACTGTTCAACAATAAACAACACTAGAGGTGACTATTGTCAACAAAACTCAAACCATTTGAAGCATGTCATGGAACAAAATTTTATGTTACAGGAAAGTGTGTGAAAAGAACAAATAAACTACATACCTCCTCATCCTTTTTCTTGATTTCTGCCTGGACTTCTTCCAGCTCCTCCTGGCCCTCATCTGCGCTCATTTTCAGTCCCTCTCTCAGCATGCGCAAACCAAAAATGGCAAATAGAGCAGTGGAGATGTAGTATGTGTAGACCCTGGGTATGATGGTGGCGGCATAACCAAATGCAGCTGATGGAAACACAGTAATGTACACTTAATAATAATAATAGTGATGCATTGTCACACAATTACATAATAAGCCAGACATTTACCAACCTGAAAGGCATGTCATAAAGCCCAGCGCTATCATAGCCCCTGTTAGCACAGTGAGACGGTTGTAGCGCATGGCCATGATGGCTGCAATGAAGAATGTCTTGTCACCCAACTCAGACACGATGATGAAAGAAAAAGAAGCCACAAAGGCGTGGATGAAGCCCAAGTTCTCTTTTTTAGTGTCATCTCCAGTGGCAGTTCCTATTTGATGAGGGGTTGAGGCCTTCTAAAATAGAATAAAATGGAGAATGATATTAGAATACTTATTTTGCCTACATAAGCTTGAGCTTTGGCTATATCTGTACACACCTGACAGTAATAAAACGACAAACTCTGCGAAATGTACATATCTTTCAAATGGTATGTAACTCACTCCAAGTGTGTAAGTAGGCTACATGACAAGTATTGTTATGTGCTTTAAACGTTTGTTAAAACATCTGAGACGAGAGGCTGAGACGTCACCGAGCACCCGTCAGTGCAGGGGTGGGGATCCCTGGTCCTGGAGAGCCGCTGCCCTGCATGTTTTAGATGTCTCCCTGCTGCAACACACCTGCTTCTAATGAACGGGTCGTTATCAGGCTTCTAACAACCCAGTAATTAGAATCAGGTGTGTTGGAGCAGGGAGACATCTAAAATATCCAGGCCAGCGGCTCTCCAGGACCAGTGCTCCCCACCCCTGCGTCAGAGTTAACCCGGAAAAACAATACCGGTACTCAAATGTTATATGGGAAGACAGGAAGCTAGAGCTAACTGGTGACGAGTGTTGAGAATGGTTACCTGTATTCATTTACAAACATACCTCTTGCGGGGGCTGTTCTTGGGCTGGTTTGTCTTCCTCAGAAATGCCCTTTATGCCAGTAGTGAACAACAAAACGGCAACAACGGGTAACATAAACCAAAACAGACTTCTACTAGCCCATCCAGTTCTTCTTCCGAGCATGACAGGCATTTAAACAAGGCAAAACAAGTAACGTATTATTTAGCCAATATTAAAGACAGTTTTAGTGTTTACGAAAACTGTCTCATGAGTACCGTATCATTTGGCTAACCTCATATTAGCAATAAAGCCTATTAGGAGATGTTCTCTTGTCTCCGATTGAACTGAACCGAACTCATCCAGGGTTGAAAACTTGCTGCATAGAAAGGCTGGCAAACTTCCGAAGTGATTGGTCCAAAGAAAACATGACGTCGATCCTACGTGTAGCAAAACTACTTCATAACCCTTCGCAATTGGTTCGTTTTTCTGTCGATATGATCAAGATGGAGAAAGACTTGGGACAAAAAGAAAAAAAATGTGTAAATCCCTGGTAAAACCATTTGTAAAACACAAAATATTATTTTAACGTAACGTCCTGTAAGTACATGGCATTAGTCATAAGAGCCTACCTTAATTAATGGTATTATAGTTAGCAAATGTTATAAAATAGGACTACTGTTTTATTTTGTTTATTTCAATATTTATTTGTGTTTCCCCTGTGTGGTAATATAAACATCCTGGAAATAACAATAGTAATAAAATATATATAGAGAACATTTCAAAACAAATGTACAACATAGTGATTTGAACAAATATCTGACAATACAGTCTGTTACAATACATAAGGTATAAATGCATTGCGATGCCTTGGGTATGATTCAAATTTACTGATGTAAAACTCATGACAAAGCTGTGCTGCCAGTGCCTGGTTAAATACAACATACAGGACAACAAGCCACCAGGTGAGAGACAGGCCTCTAAAAACCATGCTCAATGAAATATAAATGAGCAATTCAGCTAAGTAATGGGGACATGACACCAGTTCAAACCAGCCTCCACTTGGCATTTTGTGGTCTAGTGTCTTCACAACTCCTGTAAGACGGAATGTATACACTTAAAGCGACTTATAATAAGTAAATTTGTCAATAGCTGAATGTCATACAGGTCATCATAAGCAAACAACATTCTGTTACAATAACATTTCACATTTCACAATATACATATCATTACCATTCAAACTGATATGTAATTGCTTACAAGGTTATTTTTTAAGACATAGAAAAGTTAAATGATCTGTATATAGAGTATAAATATCAGTAATATCAGTGTTTCTACAGTATCATTAGCTAACTATACAAATAATATGTTGGTATTTGTGTTATCTTGAGGAAAGACAGCTGCACATCTTACCAGAACTTCCAGTGCGAAGCCTGGCCAATAAGACCAAGGAGTGGTGCTGAACCAGTGAGGCCAATAAGAAGAGTGCAATTCCAAGCACATGGAACCAACAGAGAGAATAATCTTCTGCAAAGAGGATCAGCATCAGATACAGTCAAGGTATCAGATGGAGAGAAGGCACATTTAACTCTTACCTTTGCCAACATCCAAATCTGAGCAAAGGACTGTCAATCCTAGAATGATATAAAATCCCAAGCCAAATATGTATTGAACTATATGTATGGTCCCTTGAGAGAAAACACTGACAAAATGGCACTCTAACAGTCTTCTGAGGGAATGGAACCAGAGCAACAGCTGTACCAGAAATGTAGACACCTGTGGGACTAGATTACATTACATAAATATTAAATTACAAGTACAAACATTACATAATATGTTCTACAGTATGAAAACAAGGCTGTTATTCTACCTTGAATGCCATCCTTTTGTTGGCCTATCAAAAATCCTAACAAGTTAATCAGCCACACCGGGTATGGTTGTTTCTCTAACATTGTGTTAAGAGACAGGATAATAAGAAAACCATTCCATCCAACAGAAACAGCATAGAAGTGCCAGAACCATCTGTTTAATGGAAACACAACATACAACATAACTTGTATGAAATTCTTAACCAATGCTTGTTGATGTTTGTATGATGATTTAAAAATGAATGCATTACTCTAGTTAACCTAGCCTACTTAATTTGAACATCGCACTATTAAAGAAACTGCCTGTCACCTTTTTGGAATATCAAAAATATGCTGCCAGTTGTCTTCTTTCAAGTGTTGCTTCGTTTTGCCATATCGAATAAGATTTTGGAATAATACATTAGAATACGAGTTTTTCAGGTTTGTCGGCAAGTAAACTGAGAATTTGTGGATTAAAAAACACAGAATAAAGCATAACGACAGAAGTAACCACAAAACAACAATCGCATTCCAACCCATCATTCAGAAAGGTAACGTTACTGTCATTACTAATGTGCACCAATAATATATTCCGGATGGAAACATTGACAATAGTTCCGGATATCCATCATGTGGTCCATGCCGTTATACAGAACTGTACTTTAACATTAATTAATAAATGAGTGAATTAATACATTAATTAATAAATTAATTAATGCATATTTTATTTGAAAACACGACTTGAGAAATGCTATTTTCCACACAGCCTACTCCATAATGTATCAACTTAATTAAATATCCTTGGGAGCGTGTGTGTGTGTGCGTACGTGTGTGTGGGTGCTGCACATGTATCCTTACCAGTTTTGTCGGTACTGCAAGTCTTGCATTTCAAAATATTTCATAGTTTAATTTACATAGCAACCAGATATTTTCCATTGACTGTTTTTCGAATAGGTCTACTTTCGCCATCTTCAGGTGGCTACTGGAACTTAATAAGTAACGCCTCCTGTCTAAAATTAGTCTCAGTGAGAAAGGGCCTAGACTTAAATGAATTAAATTATTAATCTCTTATTTACTGTTTCCACACGTACAATACAAGTATGTGTTTAGAAAAACGTCTGTTTATGAAAGGTAATGCCTTTGTAACAGTAATGCCTTTGATGCATTTGAATCCAGGATGCCTCTTAAAGGAGCACAGTATCCTGTCTAAGGATGTTCTGTTTCCTGCCTTCCTCCAGTGACCACCTCCAGTATCCCCCTCCCCATATTGTGGTAAGAGGTGGACCCATTAAACTCCAAGAGTGGCAGAACCTCCTTCACACCATATAAATCTTCCATTATTATGCATTCATTAGGCTATGTATTTTATGGATGGACTATTATTGTCACAAATATGTGATTGAATCATTGTTCACAGTATATTAAATGTATTTTCAAAAAAATAGAAGTTTGAAGGCACAGTGCCAATCTTATTTATCTCTCTCTTGCTCTTTCTCTCTCTCACACACACACACACACACACACACACACACACACACACACGCAGACACAGACGCACACACAGACACAGACGCACACACACTTGTCTTCTAGCCTATAGTCTGTTTTTTCATTAAGTGCATATTACATTATTCACATTCAATGTAACGTAGGAGTGCAAAGGCTTAAACATCCAATCTCATTGCATCTCGTTACAGTAAGAACAGAAGATCATGGTGTGATGTGCTATGTGAATGAATGTGCTTTCTGTTATATCAGCAACTGGGAAAACGTATATCTTACTGTATTTTGGTGTGGTCTAAGTTAAAGATAGCACTCACAGTTATAACCTGTTTTCATTACAAATACTAATGGTGAACTCACAACCCTGCTAAAAAATCCATCATAAACCAGCATAAATTCCATGCTGGTCCAGGCTGGTTTGTACTGGTTAGTGCTGGTGTAGTGTTGTTCCAGGCTGGTTCATACTAGTTAGTGATGAGGTAGTGCTGGTCTAGCTGGTATACCAGCACACCAGCAACCAGCACGGGATTCCGGTACACCAGCAAACAGCATGGTATGCCGGGGTACCAGCAAACCGGCATTCCATGCTGGTTCCAGCATGCAAAACATACCTTATGCTGGTGACCAGCAATGCTGGATTTTTTAGCAAGGAATGCTCTGCTCTTTGCCATTAATTCCTCAATATTTTAAATAGTTATTTTATTTAGGTATTTTTTTATTCTTATTGCAGAGGTTTTTAATATTGTGTGTGCATTTAAAGAGCTCAATGTGGACCTGGAAAGCAAAAAGCATTGCATATGTCAGGAAAGTGTCATTTCAGCTTTTCCAAGCATTTTCAGCTTTATGTTTTCCATACCATGCAGGAAGTGTTAGCTTGGTGGTATAACCAGCAGCCGAGAGAGACTATAGGATAGAAGAGGAATAGCACATAGCATTCTAACTCAAGCCAACAAATGTTCACTGTAGTGGCCAATATATTATGAAATGGCTTTAATCATATCAAGATACATGTTCGGCAGTTGGACATATAGACATAATAAACACACAGTGCTGGTGTTAAAAAGTATAGTTTTAATCTTCTTCACTATATTGTTTATGTCTGAGATTTCTGATGTCTGAGGTTACATAAAGGCCATATGGGTACAGCTTGTTAACATTTATAAATTAACTAGATATACTAGGCTATAAAAATAAATACCTATAAACATAAATACATAACATAACATAACATAACATAACATAACATAACATACATTTATTTATTTATTTATTTATTTATATATGTATGTAACCCTCAAAAGCATCTCCCTCTTCCAGTGCTCTCTGTCCAAACGCCCAGAAGACAAACCATACTGGATATTCCAGTGAACAGAACCTCAACGTAAAAATATGAATATGTCCTTTGGGAAAAATAAATGTAGCTTACTCTTCCAAATGTTTAAACAATTCGATTTGGTTTGCTAAACTACGCTAAACAGATAGAAGAGGTATAGTCTACGTAGAGACGATAAAGTGAAGCTCCTCCCTAAATGCGCGTTGCCCGCTGTGCGCTTTTCGAGAGCGCCGTTCTTCATATCACACCTTCAGCCCCATGCCCATGGATAGTGTACGGATAACGTGGGGCTAGCAGACTATTTGGAGTCTCGGTGAATTTACAGATAATTTACAAATTAAGCATCAAGTGCAACGTAGGCTATCTTTGACTCATAATGATCATATAGGATTATTGACCACATAGGTCGAATCTTTTTTGATGTTCATGCATATGACTACTTTTTTTGGCTGATGATGGCTCAGGTATTAAGGATGTTCCTCGCCATTATTTTGGAAATCCACGGCATCAACGGTAAGACAATCTCAATAAATGATAAAATGTGATCACAATTATGCTAACAATTTTGGTTCTATAGCCAAGCTACAGTATCTTCAGCAAGAACTGGAACTTATTAGGCCTATAGGAGTTTTCTGCTTTGCAAGAACATTGTGAATATTGTCTATAAATATTGACTTATTATTATCATAATTAGCTAATAAAGGTCTCCTCAATGTAAACTTTGATGAAATTCTACAATATCGACTACTCATTTTAAGACTGTGGGAACCATTGCATAGCCTGAAACGAATATATATGCTCATGCTGGTGTGTTCTGTAATTTTGTATAAAATATTACGTCATCATTATTAAATAAAACTAAGAAACAATAGAGCGTTGCGTAGCAGAACAACAGGGTCTGTAAGTAAAGTAACATTTGATTGCCCAGTGGAGAATGTTCCACCTTTCCATAGAATGTGATAGAATGTGTGCTCTGGGTTCTCAAAGGGAGGTGGTGGTGGGGTGTATCCTCTGGAACAGGAACCCCACCTAGGCCATTCAGCGCTGGCCTATTGAGCCGGACCAGACCCATCATCCCCAGCTTCCTGTTTTGACACAGCTCCACCATTTGCTGCAAGCAGTGGAAAATGCCCTGGAGTTGGCAAAGAACACTTACGAAAAACACTTGTCCTTGGTTTCAGTTATCATCGTTACATTTGGAAGAAACCTGTATTCTCAATTATTCTCATATAGGATTAGGGAAATAGAATGCACTTTCAAAAGGCCTTAATGTACTTTATACTGTAAAGGTATACTCCTCAATTTGTGTCTGGTATTTCCCTTGTGGTTGAAACCAACATGACAACATTATTTAGGTTTGAACCCCTTGCACCTGAAAGCTTATAGTGGCTGGCACACCTCTCACTACAGCAGGCCTATAGGTCCACACTGGTCTCTACCCCTCCCCTTACACTAATTTTATGTACAGTTGTGTTTCAGAGGGTGGGGTGAAAATATGCCTTGATTAGAAATGTGATGTCATACTTACTGAATGTCACCAGGTGGAATATGTGTGCGTGTGGTTGTGTGTGTATGTTTTGTCACAGCCACTTGTGAAATTGATGGCTCATGGCATTGTGTTGTTATTCTTCCAGGCATTGAACTACGCTTTATATCTGATCCCCCAAAATTAAATGTCCATGACATCCAGAGGATAAATACATCTGAGAACCTGGAATTCACCTGCAGGTGAGATTAAAAACAACCCTCTATCTATCCATCTAGCCATCCATCTATACTGTATCCACCCATCCATCCACCCATCCATCCATCCATCCATCCATCCATCCATCTATACTGTATAGATGGATGGAAGGGTTTACGAAAAGGCTTACACTGCGATATATGAATGTGACACTTTGTCTTTCCTCATCTGATGTGACAGTGGTCGACAGTACTTGAAGTGGACCTTTCCTCACGTGAGCAAACGCATCTCTGTGATTGACTGCAGTGGGTCAGGACTCTTTTGCAAAACCATTAGGATCTCCAATGCGACTGTCAACGAGACAGGACAGTATCGCTGTTCCTACAGAGACCAAGAAGTCGAGGATGAAAAGACGTCAGCAGCTGTTTATGTGTTTGTCCATGGTGTGTCCCATTGTGAGACCCATACTATAAGACGAAAGCATTGTAACATAATAAACCCTTTAACCACTGGCTGTGTTATGCCTATATGGTGTGGAGATTGAAGGCCTGTTTCAGTACAGATTTCTTACAACTTATATGTACTTACTGTGCATGTTTTGATTTTAGATTACAAGTTCCCATTCGTGCCATCTGAGAAAGGATATGAAGTGGTGTTTATTCGTGAAGGACAACAAGTAGTCATACCATGCCGGGGGTCACTGGAGGATCTCAACGTATCTCTTCACACTGTAAGAAATAGTTGTCACACTTGAAAGTCATTCAGTACTCAGGCGAGGAATGGACATGTGCTTTTAGAGTTTACCATCATAGCAACAATGCTTTTCTGATGCTGGTTCCAGCCACATCCAGACACAATTCAAAGAGACCACTTTAATGTTTGAAGATAAATTATGCAGTTAATGTACTGCTAAATATATTGCATGACAATGCCAGAAAATCTTGCATAACAAAGCCATCCACTATAATAGTTTTCATAGTTTTATGTATTTACTGGCTCCTGCAGGGAGGATTCCATTTCCGGACTACCCCCACCCTTTGACCTTGTCATTTATATTTTTAACCTTCTGCAGAGGTTTTCTGCCATATGTTGCTTGGTGGGCTGTAGTTTGGAAAAATCATTATAATCTTTTCCCCTTTACTGGGAGTACATAACTACATATCCAATACATTTCACAGTATTTTCAATATCTTGTATGGGTATATTTCACATTCATTTGAGAAGTAATTTTTCAAAAAGAATGAATTAAATCATAAATCATTTCAATAATATGTAAATCATTATTTACTACTAATAATATGCTTATTACATTAGTAAGGGATTTTGGAATATATTAGTCTTGCAGAAAATAATCACAGAAACTGTTTTCAGGAAGAATTTCTGTTATATTTCATAGCACAAAAGAAAATGTTTTGATTTGTGTGTCCATCAGAATTATCCAATGAAGGAGTTTTATCCAGATGGGAAGGAATCTCTGTGGGATGCCAAGACAGGTTTCACTGTTCCCAGTCACCTGATCAGCTATGCTGCTGGTACATTCTGTCAGACGTACATCGGCAATGAGATCTTCAAGTCCAGTCTTTATATTGTTGCTGTGGTCGGTAAGATGTAAAACATTCTACTAAATGCTGTGCATATTCAGTGATATGGTGTGTATAAGTAATATACTGTCTGTGGCATGTCTGTTTAGTTTGCATGTGTTAATGAACAATGAATGGGTCATTTTTATATTAGATTCCATTTAATTATGATAGAGTAATTATTATTATAGAGAAAATATTGTTCATCGTAACAGTCATGCCAATAAAGCCCATTGAATTGATTTGAGATAGAGACAGAAACAGAAACACATGCACACAGGAGTGGTTCGAGCGATATGATATGTAGCTAATATGTACTGTACGTGTGAGATATGTATGTATGTATGTATGTATGTATGTAAGAGTTATGTTACACTGATGTTCATGGCTGTGTACTACATTTAGTTTTTGTTGCTTTGTTTTGTTTATTATGCTTTGGCAACATTGTCTTTGAACTTTCATGCCAATAAAGCAAATTTAATTTAATTGAAATTGAGTAAAAAGAAATGAACGAATGAAGAAATTCAAGCATTTAAGGGGTTTGTGTTTATCGCTGAGTGTCTGTGCTTACGGATCAATTGTAACGTTGTTGACGTTTTTCTGTGTGTGCCTGACTGTGGGTGTGTGAGAGAGTGAATGATGTGTAAGATAGAGAGAGAGAGAGAGAGAGAGAGAGAGAGAGAGAGAGAGAGAGAGCAGGGCGGAGTGCAGAGCCTCAGAGGAACAATGACGGCTGTTCCCTCTTCCCTTTTCCACAGGATACAAGATCCATAGCCTCATCCTGACCCCAACACAAGTCAGGCTGGCCGGGGGGGAGCGTCTGATGCTTAGCTGCACTGCCAACACTGAGCCCAACGTGGGCATGGAATTCATCTGGAAACATTCTGGTCACCTCCTGGTGAGAACAAAGGCCCTAGAGCAACAGAAGGACTAAGCTTTAATGTCAAATTGAACATAAAATGCATATTGTAAAGAAAATAACAAAGGCTCTGTATTTGGTTAAATTGACTGAAATCTCCTAAATAAATCTCCAATGACAGCGCTACCTAGTGTTTATTTGGGGGCAATAGTCATATATTATAGCAAATAATCTATTTAGTTTGTGGGATCTTAATGGTAAAGTTGGTTGCTAGCATGTTAGCTTGCCTGGCTTCAAAAGATGTCCAAGCAGAATACAAACCAGCTACTGTAGTCCCACAAGCAATCCTTCCAGTGGAATGATGTAACACCATATACATTTCACTCTTATCTTAACATTGATATATATTTCTTGCAACACCACTCATTTCTGGCATTCTAAAGACTAATCTCCCAATTAGTAAGGTAAACTCTGGGGCAGGATAACCTATAAGTGTTCAACTCCCTGTTGGAAGGTCATGGGGTCAAGCCGAGAGTTGGCCCACCTGTAAACATCCTTGAACAAAATGCCTACCTCCTATCTCCTTCTTCTGATTGTACTCATTGTAAGTTACTTTGGTGTCAGCTAAGGGTCATCTAAATTACCTGATTGACTGATTGATTCGAAGTTTCCATCTGTCAATCAAAACCAGGCACTATTCTCAAGAGATGTCACGGGAAAGAGATATCACAGAGCCATGAATTCTAAATGTCATTTTCACATATTGTTATCTCTTCACACAATAGTACTACATTAACTAAACTTGACAACTTAAATGATGCTGTACACGTGTGAAGGACATTCAAGATCTACCATAGTCCTGTTCCCTTTACACATTTCTTTTTTCCTTTTAATTGCAGAAATCCCCTTAGCTTGTCTCTGTACTGGGTCAAAGTTGAGCAGATGTTTTTAGGGTATGAACTAGGTTGTAACTACTTTTTCTTTTTGATATACAGATTAGCTTGGTGGATGAATGTAAACAAAGGATTTGCTTTGTCGTTGCTTTTTCTTTGCGTACGAACAGTGCAATTGTATAGACTAGTTAACATCTGTCTCTTTCTACTAGACATTTCCTTACATTATTTACAGACACGTATGTCCTTCTTTTGTCAGAGTTCAACCAACAGCTCCTCAGCATTCCGTACAAATTCCCAGAAAAAGAAGCTGTGGAACTCTCTAGAACTGTCAAGCACACTTATAGTGGATAATGTTACAGTGGACCACTCTGGCGAATACACCTGCACTGCATCCAGTGGTCAGATGGACAAAAGCACCTCTGCATTCCTCACAGTTTATGGTGGGTGCGTCCATGAAATGCCCATTTGTGTATGCGAGTGCGGCTATAGGCATTGAAATGACGTGTTATTTTCCTGTTGGTTACAGAAAAACCTTTCATTGAGATGAAGGGGCCTTGGTCAAAGGTGCTGGAGGTGAATGTGGGCGATAAGGCCTCTGAACTCTTCATCCCTGTGAAGTACTCAGCGTACCCAGAGCCCATTGTTAAATGGTACTGAAGAAGTGGTTGTATTAGCTGTAGTAGAAACAATATTCTAGTTTTACATGAGATTATCTTCACATATATCTTTTGTGTTTCACATTTGTATGTGTCACTCCTTATATGTAATTATGCTTTTAATAATGTGCAGGTATAAGAATGGCCAGCTGCTTACTAAGACTACAGATTACAGAGTCAAGCCAAGAAATGATGGCCTTCTGATACGTGGAGTCAAGGAGCAGGATGCAGGAAATTACACAGTGGTATTGAGCAATAAATTCACTAAAGAAGAGCAAAGGCGTTCCCTCCAGCTTCTACCTAATGGCATGTATACCATCTCATTTTGTATTTACAGTGATGCCCTTTACTCTATTTTATTCCTGATACATTAATCCACAAGTGACATGCTGTTTATCACAAGTGTTCAGTAGTCTATTTATTTGGTGGTTTAAACCAACAGCGCAACATTGTCATTTTGTTTTGGAAACTGTGGAAAAAGTGCACATACCCCTCCTACACTTGAGTGCTACATGACCGGCACTCATCTCTACTCCTCCCTCTACACAGGTCCTAGGCTCACTCCTTCTCTACCTCCCTCTGCATTCAAACACAGTGTGGTTTTGGGCGCACGCAAGCATAGAAACGTCTATTTTGTCCCACAAGCTGACTCCTGATGTTTTGCTCTACAGTGCCTCCCAAAATTGTTGAGAAGTTGGTGGCTATGGACACAGATGTGTACACATATGGCAGCTCTCCGACCCTCAGGTGCACAGCCAGGGGGATTCCCATACCTGTAGGAATTCAGTGGCAGTGGATGTCCAAGGAAGACTGTCCGGCTGCCTTCCAGTACGTCCTGCCTTCATGTGTGTGTGTGTGTGTGTGTGTGTGTGTGTGTGTGTGCACGTGCGTGTGTGTGTGTGTGTGTGGGTGTGATTGAAAACCTGTTTGCGTTTTTTTTTTGAAGGTGAGAGAAAGAGAAACAGCAAGCCATTTCATGACATACTGTAATCGTGCAGAGATAGCGTGGTTTCAAACATGGTCGCTGTAAACACACTGTTGATCCAAGCGTCCGAATAGAAGCTTTCGTGACGCTGGTAAAAACAAGCGTAGAGACAATGAGTGTGGCCTGTGGCCCAATGCAGATTAGGGGATGTGATTAACGACCCTCACAATACACATTTTTAGAAGAAAAACAAATTTGTTTTTTATTATATATTTTTTTGCCTTAAACATGTAATGGCTGTGTATGGTTCTGTTTTTATACCTGAATAATCAACCTGGCCAGTGATTTCAAGGCTGTTGATGGAGAGGTTGCGTGGCTACTTCGACCAGTCAATCATCGGCGAATCTTTATCTACAGGAGGCACATCTGAAAACTTCCTCAGTCCTACACTACATTTCCTGTTGTTGCCATAGTGCACAGACTCAATCCCAAAATGGCTCCTTCCTGTGCAAGGCACTTCCGGAGAAGGAGGCATGCCTTCTATTTCTTTCATTAGCATACACTCAAAACACTTGCCGCTACAAAAATTACATCACTTTACATCACGTTCACATTATTGTGAACGTCCCCGCTCATTATGTAAGATGTATTCTTCAGAACATGATAAATTGAATCACCATTATACTCAAAGTTTGGTTTGTGAATGTCAAACGTCTGTGTCAGCAAATAGCCAATGAGCACCGTAGGGCTGACATAGTACAGGTAGCAGGGTAGCTGGCAAAGTGAGCTGAGATTGTACTGTACAGCCAAAAGATGGGAAGTCAATGGGCAGGCAGGCATCTTGATGCAGTGTTCATACGCAAGACTAATATGTTGTAGAAAGGCTTTGCTGTAATCTTTAAAGTATCAGGGGGTGCCGTTATTATCAGTATTTTTCAGATCACTCGAGATGTTTCTGAGGATTCCGTTCATCTGTGTTTTGACAGGTCAGGTTTGGTGAAGTCTGACTTCAAGTTGGAAGCGTGTACTCAGTGGAAAGAAATCAATGTCACCAGTCAGAATCGCATTGACAGAATCAGCACTGACATTGATCATGAACAGAAGGTGTGTTCTTAACTAATATGCTGATACTTAGACCATGATATCCCACCTTACATGTATTGTCAAAACACCGGAGAACATCCATTAACAAGATGAATCTGTTTCTGAAGAAAACGGGCAGTTCTTTGAAGATCCAGAAAGCTGAGGCCCATGCCCTGTACAGGTGCCTCACTGCCAACAAAGCGGGGCAGGACTCGCGCATCATCCTCTTTCACGTGACACGTAAGCACCACGGTTGTCTTAACCTGTGGGAGGATGTCTTCATGATCAAAACAACAGTTTACTGTACACACTGTATTGTGCACCTGTGTACCCTCACAGGTGACCTGGAGTTGAGCATGTCCCAATCGGAGCCCATAGAACAGGACCAGGTTGTTCTGCGGTGTAGAGCAGACCGGCTGATCTACGGGAACCTGGCCTGGTATCATGTGTCCAACACATCGGAGCCTGAGCAGATGCGATCGGTGCTTCCATGTCGTTTGCTGCCCCTGCCCCAGCAACCTCTGTCCCAGGCTGTGTTGTCGGGCCTAAAGAGCACCAATGTGACCCTGGAGCTGCCCATACCCAACGCATCGCATCAGGATGAGGGCCTGTATGCCTGTCAGGTGGAGAACCTTAAAACTCAGGAGAAGACCTGCTTGTTACGTCACCTCTCACTCAGAGGTAGTTATTCCACATTGTTAGGGCCTGATCACACCGAGGCGTGTTGCTAGATACGCGGCGCTAGCAAAACCATTGTTTTCCTATGGTGTGACTGGCATGCTCTTTTTTATGGCACAGCGCTTCGCGTTTTGTTTAGCGTTTTTAGACGCGCGTAAAAGTTCAAATATTCTCAACGTTTCAGCGCAAGGCGCGGAGTCACTCTGCTCGTCAATGTTGGCCCAGGCAGTCGTTTGCTTTGGCGCAGGCAGCCGGCCTCTGTGTGATCGGGGATTTGTCAAAGCACTTTTGAAGCGGCCGTGCCTATAGCGATGCGACTCGGTGTGATCGGGGCCTTTTAGAGAGTAGCAGACCCACAGCTTGGCAGAAGGTTCATTAGTGGCCTCTTCTACATCAGTTGCCTTTCAATCAGACAATACCAAGATGTGATTACAATAATCTGATTAACCATTTTAGAAGATGTTGCCATGCATTCATTCACGCATATTCAATTCGTAGCTAAAAAAAAAGTTTTTTAAAAGTATTCTGGTCCCCTAATGTGAAATTCTGTTTTACAAAGTTGTGTAGCCAGGTGTGTTGTCTAACACAATACATTGTCTAAGTTTTAATTTGGCCAGTATTCCTCCATGCACCATGCAAAACAAGCGGGTCAGAGTTGGCCCCAGGTGTGTCATCTTTGACACATCCTGTCACTCACAGCCAATCACGTGTGAAATGATATGGGGCCACATGGTTTGTTTAAGAATTAACGTGGAAAAGGTCTATTTACTGCACCAAAATGACATGGTTTGCTTATAGATATCGTTTAACTTTGTGTGAATTGATTTTAGCTCTTGAGCCTGCAAGGATCCTGAGAAACTTTACAGACCAAAAGGTTAACGTGAGCTCCACAATTGTCCTTGTCTGTGATGTCGCTGGTACCCCCAGCCCAAACGTCACATGGACCAAAAACAACCACACTGTGGTGGAGGGCTCAGGTAAGAGTCGGTGCATGTCATCATGAATCCCATGGTCATTAACAGTAACAATATTTTCCTTCATCTACTGACAATGACTAACATCCAATAACTCCAGGTGTCATTCTGAGCAATCTGAACCAGACTCTGACCATCCAACGTGTGAAGAGTGAAGATAGTGGTCTGTACACCTGTACAGCATGTAACAAGCGGGGTTGTGACACTGCACAGGCCTTCCTGATCACAGAAGGTCAGCCTTTGCCCTGTACTGAAAACTAGTCTGTTATAAATACATCAAATGTTACTAATTATTTCAGTGAAATGCCTTTCCTGTTTGCATTTACTCATAACCAATATCTTCTCCGCTTATAATATCACAGATGCCATGTATTTATAGCTGGCTATACGGTTTCCCAAATACATTTTTGTAAATATCTTAGATAATGTATAAGAATAACCACACGTTTGTGGGACAGGAAACTGGCTCTGTTAGCAGACATCCTCTAGGGAGTCTCTAAATGCAAAACAATGATGGGACAGCAGGACAAAGGGACAGGCCGGCCCTGCCCCAAATGCAGCCCCCGTCCCCCGCCCGCTCTCAAACACAGCAACAAACACAGCAACAAACAGACCAATAACCAGCACCAGGGCCTACGTGACTTGTCTCCCATTACCGTCTCGGCAACCAGTCAGCTCCCACGGCTACTCCGGAGGGGCCAGACAATCACACTAACAGCTGAGGGTCCCTCAGAACGCTAACTAGGGCTGAACGATAGGAGCCTAGCGACTAACTGAAGAGAAGATGTCAAGATGACATTGATAAGATATGAATACAGGTGATAGAAAGAGGTGTTGAGGGGAAGAAGAAATGGTACAGTATGGCATGATATGGCAGAGGAAGAGAAGATTATTATTCTAACTAAGCAGAGTCCATTACTAAGTGTGCTGGCATGCAGTAGCCTTTTGCTAAGTTGATTTTGGCATGTTATTCTCTGTACATCCAAAAATGTGTTGTGTCGAGGTAAAATATCAGCCTAAAAATACACAGACAAACACATACAGTATAAAGGCATAAAGGTCATTGTTGGGATTTGTATTCAGCGTTTTCTGGACTTAATGTATTTAATGTTTGCATCCAAGATGTTTGAGTGGCTCTCAGCTGCCACTCTCATTTGTAAATTGATGTTGAACTTAGATTAAACCCATAACTTTACAATGACGTTCGGATCGGATGTGTTACGTATAATGTATAATGTATAATGTAACCAAGTAAACATGTATTTGATGTGATATTTACTTTAATTGTTTCTCAAAAACAAAAACAAAATATCTTCTAAACTACAATGTTCGTCTTTGCTGGTAGTTATGTATTATTATTATTATTTTTATTTTTATTATTATTATTATTATTATTATTATTATTATTATCACTGATTATTATTATTACAGTGAAAAATATTTTTGAAATATTTCCAATCTGAGTTAAATAATAATAAATAAAGAATACACCCAAATTATTGAGTGCCAGCGGGTGAATTTATAAAGGCAGACAGAGTCCCACACATTCACAGGTTTGTGAATGTGTGATAATTGTATTCTCTCTCCAGGGGCAGAAGAAAAAACCAACGTGGAGCTGATCGTTCCTATTGGCTCGGTGGTCGTCGCCATGTTTTTCTGGCTACTCATCGTTTTTGTCATCCGTGGAAGGAAAAGAGTAAGACCTTCCCTCTCCTATGTATGCCAACCTTCTCCTTCCTTGTCTGTCCCCATCCTGCACAGAGGAATCCAACATGAATTAGAACAACAATTATGTCGTACACACACACACACACGCGCACACATCAGACAGTTAAATACTCACTAGAACTGACAGGACTGGGCCTCAGCTGCCACTCTCCTTTGTATTCACGAACAACAGGTCCACTTTCTGCTCCTGTAAGTCACGTACACCGGCAAAAGTAACCCTGACGTGGCCTCTTTCACTGGGCTTACTGGCCAACCTGTATGTGTAGTGATGAGGCAGAGCTGAAGTGATGAATCAGAGCTGATGTGACTGCACTTCAGAAAGGGCCTTCAACACTGGTGTCGGTCACACGTGTCTCTCAACTCTCTCTCTCACTGTGTCTCTTTCTCAGCCAATTAATGGGGACTTGAAGACAGGCTACCTGTCCATGATCCTGGACTCAGAAGACATACCTATGGATGAGCAGTGCGAGAGGCTCACCTATGATGCAAACAAATGGGAGTTCCCCAGGGACAGGTTGAAGCTAGGTGAGGTGAAGAAGACACAGAGACACTAGATATAATAAGTAGACATGCCACTTGTACCATTGTAATTGGTACAAGTACATTGAAATGTAATTTATTAATATTTTGAATGGAGCTCTATGGGAGAATTCTGAAACGGAACATTTGGCAGTTGGAGGAAGAGAGACAATTGTCTGCTTTTTAACTGCCAAGCAGATTTGACATGTACTCATTACAAACAGTTTTTATGTCCTGGTGACTATTGAAAGGGCATGGCCCTTCCCCCATTCATTTATATTCAGTCTTCCTAATAACGTTTCAAAAATGGCTGCCGAGTGGCAGCACATTGTGAGAGACGATGGCTTCACTGGTGTTGCTAATGATATACGAACATCGTGTCTCAATAGGCGACCCGCTTGGGCGAGGAGCATTTGGCCAAGTGGTGGAGGCAGCCGCCTTTGGCATTGAGAAAGCTGCCACGTGTACCACTGTGGCAGTCAAGATGCTGAAGGGTAAACCTCCATTCTCTGGAACCATTCACAACAATATTATTGATGCGTGAGTACACGAAGGGACACGCGGGTGTACTTGGGGTCTGTTACAGAGGGGGCCACGTCGAGCGAGTACCGCGCCTTGATGTCGGAGCTGAAGATTCTCATCCACATCGGCCATCATCTCAATGTGGTCAACCTGCTGGGAGCCTGTACTAAGCCAGGGGGTGAGGAGGACCCAGATACAGTATATCTACATCAGTGATGCTTCTTCGTGTGTCTACATAATGTAGATTTACTGCACACACCTACAGCACACCTTGAGTCTATTGGCATTGTGTCATGTTAGTAAATGCATAATGGACCTACTGAGTCTACTGGTCTAATTACAGTACAACTTCCATCACATACAGTTAGTTAGCTATGCTCACATGGTAAAACTGGGGGTTTTCATGCCAATTACAGAAGCCTCGATATGGATCTGACATTTCACACATAATTTTGAGTCTTAGGATAATATCTAGCCATCATTTCCCTCACTCTTTAGGGCCATTGATGGTGATTGTGGAGTACTGTAAACATGGCAACCTCTCCAGCTACTTGAAAAGCAAGCGTGGAGAATACAGCCCCTTTAAGGTAAACGATGTGTAACCAACATTCAACTACTTGAAAAGCCAGCGTGGAGAATGAAGCTCCTTCAAGGCAAATTATGTGTAACCCACATTCAGTCTGTAAACCACAGCCTCTATTAAACTGAAATCAAAGAAGATTTACAGAATTATGTAATTCAGCCCACAGATGCTCTTCGTATTTCTCAATAACCAGTATATTACCATAAATGCCCTTCATATGTCGCCTTGTAGTGGCTCAGTGGTTAGTATGGCTGCATTCATTCCACCCACAAATCCATGCAAATTGCATTGGTTGGAGACTCCAATGCCAGTCAAAAGCTCCAGCAACCTGCATTTGCTCAGATTCCCTTTCAGAGCTATCGGCCACGCAACAGGACACCCTACCTTAGATATAAAAATCTAAGGTAGGTAGGTAGGTAACTTTATTAATACCCAAAGGTAGATTTGTTTTGCAGTGATTTGTTTCGCAGTTCATCATGACACAGACAACCGACAAACATGGATTATAACAGTTCATAGAACCATACATATTCAGACATGTATACATGTAAAATAATAATAACATATATAAAAACCATAAAACTACATATATTTCCTCGATTGAGAGCTCTCTGTACCAGTCCACGGGTACTACTACAGTATCTGTATCGGGTCCCAGCCTCTTCAGGGCAGGCTACAAAACACCCTAGGCACTGAGATGGGAGGCAGGACTTTCCGCCTTGTGACAGGTCTGGCCTGTGGCTATCCCACTACACCCAGAGAGAGGCTGACTATTTTTCTCTGTTACTATTTCTTCTTATGTTTGCGGCCCCCCTACTTTAAATTTCTATAGCACCACCTTACAAATCGGCACGGAAAATAGACCAACACGGTTCAGCTGTGCACTTAATAACATTTAAGGCATGAGCATAAGGCATTAATAAATAATCTGTTTTGCTTTATATGATATGTTATGAAGCATCACACCACATAACAGTATAACTCATTTAAATATTTCTTCTGCCTCCCTGTTGTTGGGTCAACTGTGGGCCATACTGTGTTATTATCTATACTTCCCTTTTATTAATAAGAAGCAAGCTTATTCTATATTATGTTAGCAGCTGCTTTACTTCCAGTAAGTCATCAGCTAATTTCTCCTTTCTTTGAGGTGCAAGATACACTCATTAAGGTTTAATATATCCTCCTAGCACAAACACGCCTTATTTCACAGCATATTTTTATTATGTAACATATCTCAGCAACATCTCAGATAGCTCAACATCTCATAAATCTACCTCTTTGGTCTCTGAGTCTTGTTTGAGGAACCATTCCTGCATATCTTCTAATAGTTAAAGTTCCCCTTCTCTCAGAAGCCACTCCTAAGCACATTCTATTGGTGTCTATTGGGTCTGAATGAGAGTCGTGGGTCATTACTGGTCAAAGGTTCAGTCTGTGCCACATATAAACCTGCCAACAGAAAGAATAGTAGGATCCTAGTTTGTATCATTGATTAAACCAACCCCCCTTTTTCTCCGTGGTAAACAGAGGCAGAGGGTGGATAGCCAGGGAGAGGGACGCGAAGGGGACATTGGTCTGGAAAACAGTGCACAGCTGGACATCTGCACAGGGACAGCTGTATGCTCCAGACTGGGAGAGGAGTCTTCGCTCTGTGACCTGGATGTTCAAGGTCCAGAACTCATCAAGTGCAATAAATACACCAGTTGTGCCCTATATTACCTGTGTATTGTATTACAATAAAATGCACTATGTGATCGCAGAGAGCTCAGACTATGATCACCTGACCATGGAGGACCTGATCAGCTACAGCTTTCAGGTGTCCAAGGGCATGGAATTCCTTTCTTCACGCAAGGTGAGGCAGCCACGCCTACCTTCTACTGTACAGCACATGTACAGTGTATACGTGCACGCACGTGTCCAAGTATATGCATGCTTTTGGCATGCACGCATGGATGTCAACTCACTATGTCTACATGAAGGTTTTCTCTCTCTCCAGTGCATCCACAGAGATCTAGCAGCCAGGAACATCCTGCTTTCAGAGAACAACGTGGTCAAGATCTGTGACTTTGGCCTGGCTAGAGATGTCTACAAAGACCCCGACTATGTCCGCAAGGGAGACGTGAGTCCCACAAAATACCCTGACTATGTAGAGTAAAGACAACGAGGGTGGCTGGTCTTACTTACAATAGGTTACTGTAAAGGCCTCAGATTAATATTCTACACACCTTTACAGTGTCTATCATAATCCCAACAGGCACGTCTTCCTTTGAAGTGGATGGCTCCTGAGACCATCTTTGACCGAGTGTACACCACACAGAGTGATGTTTGGTCCTTTGGGGTCCTCCTCTGGGAGATCTTCTCCTTGGGTAAGCTGGTAGAGGTCACATGCTTTTGTAACGATGTTAGTAATACATAGATCTCACATCATTCAACATGACTTTAGATTTTGAGGTCACGATTAGATTCGACTGTACTTCATTTCTGTGTCAGGTTCTGCTTAGTCCATTAGCACTAAAACACATAAGCAACTCTGTGCTAAACATTTGAGCATCACGTCACAAGAAGTCACAAGGCATCTTGTGACTTTTCGGGGGTCTTGGCCCCCACTTTGGAAACCACTGTACAACTGCTATGCATTCTTCTCTAGGGGCTTCTCCCTATCCTGGTGTTTGCATCGATGAATCCTTCTGCCGGAGGCTAAAAGAAGGGACCAGGATGAGAGCTCCAGATTATGCCACCACTGAGATGTACGTGAAATGTATTTGTCTAGAAATATTATGAACCACACCACCGCAATGTGTTTTGAACCAATTATGCTTTGTGAACCAATGACTTCACAGATACCAGACCATGTTAGACTGCTGGCTTGATCGTCCAACAGACAGACCAACGTTCACTGAACTGGTCGAACATTTGGGCAACCTGCTGCAGGCTAGTGCTAAACAGGTACGTTTTAACATAAATCATATTTGAGTCTTGTTTGCTAGAAAGCAATGTGTCAACGTTATTATTATTAAATATGTGTATTTGATATGGAACAACTATATGAATGATGAACTGTAAATTATTGTATTCATTAAATTATAATTAAATTATTTTGTATACATTAAAATGCATTGCATACATCCAAAAATGGTTAGTATGTAAGTATGTACATCAAATATAATTATTACACAATTCCACATCTCTCTCTTTTTGGACATTAGCTTGCTATGTATACTGTATATTGTACATGTATTGTAGTTGACATATTACAGACGTTGCATAAATATACTACATTGCTTGAGAGGACCTATGTTGGGGAAACTGATCTATTCAGACTGAATGACGACATGGGAGTTGTCAAGAGTTGACGACGTGTGAACAATGTGACAAAGCACATGCCCACACTTATGCACATGCATTAATGTGCATAATCCCCTTCAGTATGCAGGTATGGAATTGAAGAACAACTTGTTCCTCGGGGGAACATGGCAGCTAACCAGTGTGTTTGTCTCCAGGATGGAAAGGATTACATTCCGTTGACAGCAGGTGAGGCACAGGCTGCCTTAGGGAGCTCTGACGTCACGGGCCCCTATGCTGGGCCCCCGTGTGAGGCAGCCCCGGAACCCCAACTCAACTACGACAAAGTACCGACCAATGGGTCAGCAGCGCAATGCACTCACCCCTCAGTCTAAACTGTGTCTCACATTTCTGGAGGTTTCCATTGATGACTGGTGCTTCCATGTCTCTTCAGGCAGAACAGCCGATGCAGTCGACCGCTTAGCTTAAAGACTTTTGAGGATATCCATGTGGAGCAGAACATCGTCATGGTGAGTATATCTGATTTAAATTACGTTTTCAAACATTACCTGTGTGTTATTCTCTCATGACCTCTCTTTCAGCTTAGCTTTTTGAACAGGGTTTTACTGTAGGTTTCTTGGTCATGGGTAGGCCACGTGTGAGCTTAGATCCAAGCCCTCTTGGCTGGGACACTAGAGCACCTGGACACCCTAATCAGATATTCTCCAACATCCCTTGGCCCCCCACACCACCCCATAAGGTCATCTAGCAGTAATGTTTGTCTCATGTGGTTTCAACATTAGGGTCTGTCACCAGAGGAGATCAAGAGCCTGGATAATCAGCTGGCCCGAACGCCAAACTTCAGGTGAGAACTGAACCCATACCACACTCTAAAGCTAAAGCGATCTATCTCACTTTGTCAGCTGAATATACAGTACAATCTCCCTATATACAATACATTTGAAGCAGTCATATTCAGGCTTTTATGATATTTGCACTGTATCTTTTTTTTAAATCATAACTCTAAACTGTTTATTCTACCGATTCTTGTCTCATTTCGCAAATTAAAGTATATGTAATGTAAATATGTGATCTATTGTGTGTGCGTGTGCATGTGTGTGTGCATGTGTGTTTCTCTTGCAAAAGATATTATTAATCTCAAGAGACCAACCTGGTTAAAAACCGTAAAGGTTGAATAACATAATAAAATAATGACCTTTTCTCTCCTTAGCCAATTGCTGCGTTGTAAGAGCAAGGAGTCTCTGGCTTCTGGGTCATCCAATCAAACTAGTGGATACCAGTCAGGGTACCACTCCGATGATGCAGACACGCCAGTCTATGCCAATGAGGAGGCCATTATGAAGCACAACATGCTGAGGAAACCTCCTTTGCCCAAGACAGCTGACAGGTTTGGTGCTGAGGTCCGCTACAGCACACCGCCTGTCTGACCAAACAAGGCAGGCTGTCACAACACTGCCTCTCTACACAATACCTTCCGGGCCTTTCATTGTTTGCATTTTGAGTCTGTTTTGTACAGTACAGTATTATGTTGACTATTACACAGCTAGTGCCTATTTAGGAACAATGGCATTGCATAAAATAGCCTTGTTCATTGTAGATTTTGGATATTTCTCATTGTAGATTTTGGATATTTCTCAAAGGCCAGTATTCTACAGAGGAATGGAGGTCATATAGTTGATCTTTGTAAAGAGCTGCTTTCCTTGGACAACAGCTGAAATGCTGTCATGTTTGCACAGCAAGCCCAAGGTCTGTGGAGCCTATGGTGGAGTTGAGGCATGTAGACGCAGCTACTTCCTGAATGGCGATCCACCCACTTTCTCTATAGCAGGAAATGGGAAAAGATTTTCTTTCTTTTGTAATTGCCAAACTTTAAGGGCAAGAACATTGTTTTTCTTAAATACATATTTTATATGAACACAGTATACTTATTTGTATATCCTATTTGTACAGTTCTTTTAGTTGTATTTTATTGTATGACCAATGGTATTTTATTGAAGACATATTGACGACAAGATTAATGTAACTAGTTTTATAAATAAAGTATTCCCATTGAATTGTCTCTTTTGTATGTTCATTTATACAGTAAATGTACAGTACAACCTGGTGGAGCTGTTTAGCACAATAGAGGAATAACTCCTGGAGTACTCAATGCAAACTTAATGTGATTCATACAAAACATGTTAAACAATAAAAATGACAAATAGAATGCATAAAAATAAATGTAAGAATAACAGATTAATAACAATTATGGAAGACCTGAAAAAGTTTTTAAGGTGATAGTAAACTGATTTAATAAAAAAAAAATGTGTTGACATTGGAGATTTAGATTTTATTCATTCATTTTAATAATTCGTTCATTCATTCATTCATTCATTCATTCATTTGTTCATTTTAACACAAATGTTTCTGTCTTGGTTTTCGGTTTTCAGAGACAGGGAGGCAAGGTGTGAATTAACTTTAGGTGTTCTTTGGTACCAAAGATAATTATCTCAGTTTTGCCTTTATTTACTTGACACATCCAGTCATATCAGTACACTTAGAGAATTACTAAAGAAAATAATTAACTTCCCAAATATTTTGGTGTCCAACTAAATAATTTGCTTACAAGAGTGAACCAGCTAGTCTGGTAGATACAGGATACATTTATCTTTGTCCATGCCTTGATGGTGGCCTATTTATTGTGTAATGTTATCTTACCTGCTTGCCTTGCCTTACCTTGACTTTAAGGGATTCCTCTGTGGCTGTACTCCCAAAACTGGCCCCTATAGCCTATAATATGTAAATTCAAAACATAATAGTATTGTTTGGAATATTTCGAGCAAATTAAATATTATGAGAGCAATTAAATAGACATATTGCTGTTGGCATGAGAAATTTAATTCATTGTTTCAACAGAGCTGTCATGTCATTCTTTCGTCAAAGTTGGCGAAGCAACGGCGCCCTCTGTTGTAACAATGGTGTGTAGACTACACACCCGTATCCAAAATGGTCAGGTAGCTCACAGTAGGATAAACATATCGTATAGGCCTACAATTTAGACTACTATGAAAATGATGACTTTGCGTAACATAAACCGATAATATGATCTTGGTTAATCTAATGTTAGTTTTGAACAATTAGCTCTATTTTGAACAATCTATTTTGTATTATATGCGGCAAGAACAAGCCAAGTTTATTTTCCTTTGAAATACAAAAAATAAAGAATCGACGGTACACACACACACACACACGCACGCACGCACGCACACACACACACACACACACACACACACACACACCAAAGTACACAGAAAACAAAGCAGTAAATAGCTTAGTGTAATGTTAGAAAATGCAAAGGCTGATATTTTATATTTACATACCAGTAGCTCAGCAGCAGAGAGACCTTGTACCCCTCAACACCACCACTAGATGGAGATGTTTATGTAAAAGCAGTAAGTAACTATCTCTCTCTCTCTCTCTCTCTCTCTCTTTCACTCTTTCTCTCTTTCTCTCTGTTTCTCTCTTGCTATGTTTAGCTATATGACTTTCTACCACTAGATGTCAGATGTCACCAGCATCTCAGACCAAAGCACGCATGCTTGTGGGCCAGGCACACACACACGTATTAACATGCCTGCGCGGCTGGTCTGGTTATAAAAACAAAAGTGTGATTTAATTATCTGCTCAGGATACACTTACTCTAGCCTATATCTTTACATATAAAGTAGTTGTTGCCATCTAAAGTCATGTTTAAATGTATGTAGTGAGCACCTAAATGTGTTTACACGCAGCATATGATATTTATGGTATGTGACGATGTGCTGAGGCAAAGATAGTACACGTGTATGAAACACACCTTGTCTTTAAATGCATCCATCAAATGTCATCAGTCAATTATCAACCACACCATATGCAGCTATGAAAACAGACAAGTGAGAGACAAGAGACTGACAAGTCAATTTTTCTTTTTTGAAAACTGTCTGTTTGACTGGCAATTTATAACTGTCCCAGGAATCAGGTAAGGCTATCTGCAGTGTATCCTGTGTCTTTTTCAACGCACACACTCATGTAGAATGACATGCTCACGCTAACGCTAATGCTCAGCACACCACACCACAAGCACATGCACACCCACACACAGGGATGGGCAAAAATACTTTCAAATACTTTAATAGTATTTGAATATAAAATACCAAATACTCTAATTATAAGTGTATCAAACCAAACTACAAAATACAGCAGATACGCAATGTAATGTAGGCTATCAAAAATAAACTGGTTATTTGATCTAGCCTAACCATTCACCTGTAAACTAAACTGACTCAGTTAGTTAAAGGTACATAGTCAGTAATTCTATAGAAAGCTTGTTGATATTTAAGCTTGAGCAAATCAAAAACACCTCCCTTTAATTGTGCTCCTTCGGAAACACATTGCGAAGGCTAGGATTTTGTTGTGTCTGCACAATTTTATGTTAATATTTACAGAGCCAGGGCTTTAGAAACACTGGATTATTTTATCAGCATGCACATGGAGTTGGCAGATAGCAAACCATGAGTAAATATTTACTGAATTTGAAGTGTATTAGCTTAATACATTTAAAAAAGTGACTTTATGAAAAGAGAGCTTAGCCAATCAGCCAAGCAAACAAAAAGGAAGTAGGGAGGGGCTTCCTAGATTATCCTTTTGTTTTGTTGTCCTATTTGTCACGCTGACTAGGACCTTTACAAATCTCACATTCAGAATGCAACCAGTTAAAGGTGAGGGAAGCGATTGAAAGCTAATGCAGTCTTTGTCATATTCAGTGACTATCTCCTCACAGTCCACCAATTCGTTCTGTGTGTGCGCTGAATGGAAATCCTGTGTTTCCACATCCACCTGACTATTGCTTTAAGATCAATTTTCTCTGTGATTATACTCTTGAAACCATGATCCCTTTATAGTTCACACAGTCACCCCTGATGGTGGGCCAATCATTTACCAGTGGGGGTTGTTAATGCTATGAATTGAAGTCAAGCATTTGAAATGGTGGTAGAGCTAGATGAAGTGATGCAAACAGTTGTAGCAATGCTGATTGGTTATATGATACCCAATAGTTTCAGAAATAACCAGAGGGGTCTAGGCCCAATAGGATGCGACAACTGCAAACATTCCCCAATGGAGCGTGAATTTTGGGTCTGGTTACATCAGACTACCACACAGAATCTGCACCAAGTAAACGTCTCACAGAAAGTATTTTATAGTATTTTTTAACTTAAACACTTAAGTATTTTCATACAAAATATAAAGCCATTTTCAACTACTCTATCAAATACAAATTTCAAATGCAGTTGTCACAATACTATTTTGTATTTCAAATATGTATTTCAAATACATGTAACATACTTCCCATCCCTGCGTGCGCGCACACACACACACACACACACACACACACACACACACACACACACACACAGACAGACACACACACACACAGAGCTATTATCTGATATACAGTATTTCATATGCCCCAAGCTTCAAACGCTTCTTACAAAAGACTTATTGATATTCCTTCCTGATAACAAACTTCTGCGATACAGAATCATAATTCTAAATCAAAGTGTCTGATTCCAGATAAGAAAAAGAAAAAGAAAATATTTTGTTTTGTTCTGAGATGATGGTGTGCTTAGTACATCTAGTGGTAGTATGTCGTATAGCAACATCAATGTGGAATTTGAAAACCTTTTCAGTATAGGCTAATATGATCATTTATTTTTTACATAGTTTGCTTCTGATATTTATCAGGGTGTGAAATTTAGTATTTTTGCTAAATACACCTCCATCATACACCTCAAATGTGTAGCTGAACCCAACATATCTGCCCCAAAACACTGCTTATATTTTGACATAGGGAGAGATAAAGTCAATATCGTTTCAAACCAAAAGCAATAAAAGATGTATAACGCTAGTTTCAACAACCTATGGCACCTTTAATGTTATTTTCCTTCACCACTCACATTTATATAATTAAAAATACAGTATAAAAAACTAACCACAAACATTTGAGGATCAATATGATTACTTGGGTCCTACTCTTACACCAAAGTAATTAAAAAACTCTCTGGACTGTAATAATATGGGTGCGGGTGTAACTTAGCACTGTCAGACAGGGCAGGAACACATAGAGGATGGCTGTCTGTAGTCATTACATTTCACTGTGCCGGAAAGACAGGTAGTTGGTGTGACAGAATGCAGAGTTCTGCTAGCCCTAGGACACAGTCTATACTGTACAGCTGCGCTCACGTTACCCTATCAAATTGTCAATCTGACCTGCAGGATGTGTTGCTAGATCACAATATAGTTCTCCAACACAAATGTCTCTTTTGTGTGGGTGTGTGTTTGCGCCACAACCTGGCAACTCTGTTGTTTTGATATATCCGTCCATACATGCCTTTATAAGGCGCAACACCGAAGTAGGGCTTAACTATCGGGTGGACTTTAATTGAAAGAACAATGTTATGGAACATCCTATTTGTCTGTCAGTGACACACACAGTGACACTTGATCCTGTCAACCTGAAATCTCCTGGAATGGTGTGTAATGATAACCTACATGGTTCACTTAATGCGCCGACGGGCAATTATGTTTTACAGTAAGGCCAGTAAGGTGTGGTATATTATTATATTGTTCACAGAGCGTGACAGTTAGAATTTGAAGTTATTCACATTTAGAAGGTGTCTTGAGACCCACCCTAAGAAAGCACTGTGCTTTGACGGGTTAATGGATGGATAGATGAGCCAGGATTATCTCTTGCCCACTGAGCTTCACTCTCATTAAGGCCACAAAGCAAACGCCTCATTCTCGGCATCCTCAGATTAAGATTGCCAACCTTCTAGTTATCTCTGGCAGGTACAGTGTGTGCACAGCAAAGCCAGCTCGCCATAGATGTATTACTCAACCTGAGGGCCCCTAGGGCAAGTAAATACCAAGGGCCCCTTCCTGAAGGAGCTTTTTGGGGGACAAGGGTGGGGGAGCTTGCTCTTGGCATTTGGTGCTTATAGGAATAGAGCCTATTCATTAAAACCAGGAATTGGGCCCAACCATGACTTGTTCTGGCTCTGGCAAACCAAGGGCCCCCCAAATAAAAGACAAACTTGGCCAGTGAGCTCAGTCAGTAATCTTTCAAGGTGGCTGTGTGATGGATATTCTCTGAGACTAGCAATTTCAATATCAGCAGTGCAGGTGTTAAAAACAGCTTCAACTGACATTCTTCTGTCAAAATTGAACAAATTGAGTGAATGCAGGTGTGTAAGATCAAATAAATCATATGTTCTTGAGCAAGAAGACAAATGAGAAACTACACATCTAGCAGTCTTTCACACCAGTATGGGCATGCATTATGGGAACAAGGTAGTTTTGTTCTTATATGTCACAACAGAGAAGAGTTAAGCTACAGTAATAATTACATTTACAATAAAATATATTTTGTTTAGAATAACAAGTTTCACTCCTAATTATTTAATAGCAACGTTGATATTTATGTTCTAAGCTATGTTATATATGTTATTTGCAGGAATAATACAAGGTCACTTGACAACAACAGTTGGATGATTTCAACATAGTGATTGAAAAGAATAAAGAAATGGATACATTTTCTTTCATGAAATCGAGTGTAAGACTATATGGTAATTAGACTGATGTATTTAACTGATGGTAAGCAAGGATTACGGTAAGATAAACATGAATACCACCACTGTGGTTTGGTGGTTAACAATATTGCTGCACTGCAAGAAGTCCAGAGTCTTGCATCACGGTTGACTGGGCCCTTACTGTTTGGAGTTTACATTCTTCCTGTGTTCACTTTTCTTCTCATGTTTCCCCTGCACCAAAATATATTCATTTTACTCCTGCCACTGCCTGACAATGCAATGGTTTCTGTGATTGCCCACTGTAAAAAAAACACACACGCACATACACACGCACGCACGAACGCTTGGGTTTTATGCAAAGGCTTAGCCTAGTAATAAGATATGGATTAAAAAAAAGTTAATTACATTGCACAAGAACATTACAACATTAGCTGTTTTGTAACCCCTATTTATCATTTTGGGAATGCTGTTTAACTGGCTTGCCAAATGTAGAGACTGCTCAGTATTTATTTTTGAGCATTGTGTTATACAGTATATGACATTTATAGAGTGAAATGGATGATAAAGGAAGCCATGAAAAATAATCTCAGTCTGTAACTCTCTGTTTATAAGAGGGGATAATGAGGGAATATACAGTATCTCAATGCCATGACTTACTAACTTACTTAGAACTATTAATAATGTAATTTTAACGTTAGATTGCATTTTCTATATCTCCTATTAGGCTCAAAAAAGGATGAATTAAAAGGTACATCTGCAGACCATCACTGTTTGTCTAATGCAGCTGCTATAGACCACAACATCAGTTACACTGCTGATTCATTCAGGACAACCCATTATACGGCCATCCATTATGTTTGTAGTGAGGCAGGATGTGTCGCCTTGCTGTTATTGTGCCTGACTGACCAACACCAGGCTAAAGGCTATGGACCACGTCCAACCAGACGCTCCATTCAGACATTCCAAGCTGCTGGTCTTTGGGATCCAACAGGAGGGAGCAAGGAGATATCAGGAGAACAGCAGGATGTTTGTTTCTTCACTCTCATAAAAAGACACGGTAGTAGGTCCTTCTTTCCTTCCTTCCTTCCTTCCTTTCTCCCTCCCTTCCAGTAATGAGATACCAAATAAAAGAGAGAGATGTATTTCAGTGAGTAATACTGTGTGTGTCAGCGCACACAGACACAATAGCCTACAGGCTACTTACACAGCTGTGCGCACATCTGTATCTATGTGTTTATGCACGCACACGCATGAGTATATGGGTGAATAATTCACTGGTGAGTGCTGTGTCGGTCAAGCACAGCTGTACAGGAAAGAGACCATTTCAGGTTATCAGTGGCTTGAGGACATTCGCACGTCACTCTCCGGCCGCAATCTACTGCTGATGTGTGTGTGTGTGTGTGTGTTTCTGAGGACTTTAAATTAATCACAGCAGGTTCACCGTGTTGTTCATGCAAATATATAGAGGCAATACCCTGTTGTACAGGTAGACCTGCGTATAAATATATAATAGACCTTGTTGCTTTGACAACAGTAATGGTAAATTCATAGAACAAATTTAGATTGACGTGGGTGTGTTCGTAGTGTGTGGCACGAATGTGTGTGTGTTCATTTAGCTGTTGTAAACAGTTATCCATACCCTGATAAAAAAGAAGGAAGAGTGATGTTATGACAATAAATAATGAAAAAACAGGATGTTATAGCAAAAGACATCATGTACTGTAGGCTGTATGGAGGTTTGAACAAAAACAACACAACACAAAATGCCCAACATTTATTCAAGAAACCATTAGATCCCCACAGGACACTTAATCAGGAAGATCAAATTGTTTCTAAATTAATTACTTTTTCAGATATCCTGTATTTCCTAATTTTTATTATTTTGAAAAAAATGCACATAATCTTGCCTACTGGGCGTAGACCTCTTCATTTTGAAACTATTGGACAGTATTTAACCAATCGGCATTGCTGTTTTGATCGCCTCATCTAGCTCAACCGCCATTTTGAAACACACTTGACTTCAATGTCATCTCACCAACCCACACTGATTGGTCCACCAACAAGGTGGCTGTAAAAACGTTAATGCAAACAGTTTTCAGACTACAATCTAATTAGGAAAAAAAATTGACATGAGAGCAATAGTCGAGCAGAGGAAGGCTAACTAAAGCCCCCTTATAATAGGTCTGGCATTGTCTCACATGCCCCTTTTCCACATTTTGACACAGTTCCTTGAGGTCTTACACATATAAATGCATTTGTTCATTTGTTGTGGTGCAGATTCATAAAAATGAAACAATCTATTTTTTTTGCATAATTTGTGACAAAGGTACCGTGGCTCAGGAGGTAGAGCAGTCTACACAGACACAGTTTTGAATTTGCATTGTATTCGCCGCGAACATTTGCAAACAAAAGCAAATGACACAAAACAAAAAGGTGCCCAAATGCATCATCTTCTCAGACACATTGGCTTGATGTTACATACATCATCAGCTAAAGTATGGGCTTGACGAATGGCATATCAAGTGTAACATCACCCCAGCGCTGAGCCTGACTCCACCCACTACAACTTTGAAAAATGCTTCAAGGAGCTGAGTGAGGGGAGGGGAGGGGCTGAGAGGGGAACCACCATTAACATTAACATTTCATTTAAAAACCAGCTAGGTCTTGAGGTGATTTTTAACAAATATGACGTGTAGCTCTGCTTTCAGCCCATGAAATGCAGATTTATATAAAAACGGGTATTTTGTCAATATCAACACCAGCATTGATGTGTCTCATCACATATCAATTCTATTACATTACAGCTCAAAAAACACATCTTCTTTCATTTAACCTATGTCTTGAAGGATGGATCGGATTTGGATATCCTGCGACATGATGATTAGCAGCGCCATCCGTCAATGCCTACTTGTCTAAAGTTAGTCACCTGAGAGCAGCTGCCATGGTCCTACAGGCTACCTACCAAACCTAAAGGAAGGAATAGATCATCCGTGGTGGCTGCACTTAGCTCTACCTCTCAACCACAATAAGCACACGTCTTCAAACGGATTCTGAAGAAAACAACTTTGACGTGTGCCATCAAGTGCTGGAAAATCAAATCACCTTTGCAGTTTGACTATACATAATGACTTACATATGCTTTCGGCCTCAGCAGTTCTCTATTGTTCTCCTAATTCTTGGTGACAGCTGTCTGAAGAAGGAATGCACAGGTATTTATTAGTGGCATGTGAATACAAGAAGAATAGCTGATTCCTTCACACTGCACATGAAGCTTCATATTCATAATCAGCTTCATTCAAAAATACCTTACAAAGACGTTAACTCAAGGAGGAATTAGCAGCTATACATTTATCATCAATGCTGACCTCCGAACTGTAACTATTTTATTGTAATCCCTGGCTATTACATACATAAACAAATACATAAAAATGAAATAAGCACAAGTTTTATAGTTTTATTTTATATCACCCCATAACCTGGATGCAATGCATTAGTTATGGGCCCTTGGATTCCTAGATCATCAAGTTTTGAGATTATGTTACGGGGTTATGTGGTGAGTGCAAGTGTAGATGGAACGAAACCACCAGAATTAACAATATCACAATCTTTTGCTCTGCGTTTAATTCTAAATCATTCTAACAGTATTTTGGCCAAAAGCACAACAATGACAAACTATATCTACAGAGAATAAAACATAATCAACAGCATATTCTTCCCAAATCACACAGCAGGTGCACAGAATGAGTGAATAAGATATATTATGATAGAAGTCATGTGTGTGAGAACCCAAGGTGCGTTGGGAATGTGGGCGGCTGCAGGCCGATGTAGACTAGGAGTGGGGAACGCTGTTCCTGGGAGCGACTGCAGACAATATATTCAGGCTTATTGAGGCGTGCTTCATGTTCTCATGTGTATCTGCTCTCTTCAACACCATCCAGTATGTGAAGGGGTGTGGGGAATATTAGGCACAGCTTGTTTGAATTCCACAGTCTAGTGCACAACCATGCTGTTTTTGTCTATTGTTTTACGTAGCCTGCTATGAATTCAATATTTATTATTTTGATAAATGTATCACGCTATGTTGTTTGGGAGGGTTCAGTTTGTCTAGAAGTCATGAAATGTATGCCACCTCGAAGGAAATTGGAGATTTCAATGAAACCCAATATCTTGCTCTCTTTGTGACTCCTTACATCAACAGGTGAATATTTCATGATGAGTAGATAGGTGATATGTCCAACGGAATGTTCCGGTACTCAGCGAGACTTCTACAAAATACAGTGTATAACATATCGCTTGTGTCCAAACCCAGGGCCGAAGAAGACTACAGAACACCATGAAGTAGACGGCTTCTTCCTCTGCATAACTATTCCAACCATCTGCTGCTACAGTAGCATTGCCCACCTATCTGTGCCATTAAATGAGGCTGAGGCAGCAGAAGGCTAGCTCTAACTGCAGGAAGAAGCGCAGTGTTCCTCAGATAAATCATGTCACCCTCCTGGCATGCCTCTATTTCCCCCTGGGCTCCAGAGAAGCCCTCCACCGATCTCCCTTACCTAACCATGTCGGCTGACTGTGGCTGTGGTCTGTGTCAGTATGTGTATCTAAGCCCTTCTTGACCTTGCAGCAGTGCCTGCCAGTCCCCACACGGGGCATATTTCCTGAGCAGCTTGTCAGTATGGGAAGTGGTGGTGACCCACAAACTAGCCCATATGTGGCACCATCCTTTAGCCCTGGTCTTACTCCGACCCACTGTTTAACTGCCAAAATAGTGATCAAGTAAGAGCGAGTCACCGCAGAGCATATTTGTAAAGATCCACTTGAGGCGGAATTATAAACACACTACCATAATTTGTGAGACAAATGACCTGTTTAGCAATTCCTCTCAGGAGTGGCATGCTTGAAGGTATAATGCACTCCTATGGCAGAGACCTTGACACCAATGTTATTCAATACAACAAATTTAGCAGAGGCTAAGGGTTTGTGATTCTAATCAGTAATCTCTCATTGACGTTTTTGTTCTAATTGCAGACTTGATGCTATCGCTTATACTGTATAAGCGATAGCATCAAGTCTGCTGCTTATTACTGTCTAAGTTATACAGTAATAACAGCGTTGAAGAAGCAGAAAGGATTACAAGAGAAGTTAATATTAACCGAATAGTTCACCTGAAAGGCTTCCCAATGTTTCTCAAAAACAATACCATTGCTAATATTGTTTTGCAGAGGTCTGTACAATTTCCCTGTATTCCTGTGACCAAACAAGACATTGAAAATTATAGAATAAACTAGAATCACTGGATGTACTACATCTTCTCTTAGGCTTAAGGTGACTTTATTCAAAATATTGATTTTTTTTTACTGTATCACATTAAAACTGCCACATTAACCACATACCCCAATTGGGAGGAAGGTGACAACCTCCTCAAACTAAAACAACAGCCAACTGTACTATGGTGAGTTGAGCAACTGCCATCACAGTGCTAGAAATTAGAAAGGTCACAGGTCACAGGAAGCTTTTTGCATTATTTCACATTTTGTTTTATCATTCTTAAAACCGATTTGCCAGTAGGCTATGCTTATCTATGTCAGAACTGGTTGTTAATAAGACTACTATATAGTATAACAAACTCACAAAAAATAGTTTTGGTTTTATTCTATTAAAATTAAAAAGATTGACTTGTTCCATTAAATAGTTTGCACTGCAACACTCACCACGAATAAACTATTTTCTTGTTAAATGAAAATATTGATCAAAAGTAATTTTATTCTGAAACGAGCTTGATTAACCACGTGTTGTGGGGCATTTGAGGACATCTCAGATGCCACAGAAATGTAAACACCAATAATAGGCTAAGAGAGCGTGCATACCTTTCAGCACTACCAGTTCATCCAAATACTCAACTGCTGGATCATGACAGCAAGGATGTTTGTCTGTGTGGAATCATCAAGTTTTGCTATTAAAAATAATACCACCACATAACTAATGTGTGATAATGGAAAAAATACTAGTAAAATTATATATAGCATATATATATATACACACAATTCTGTATATATATAATAGAGTTAGAGGTTGAATTTAATTCTAGTTCTTTTCTTTCTTTCTTCTGTTTTTTGTTGTTATTATCCTTATTCTTGTATTTGCTTTATATGAAAATGGCCCTTAAATGTGTTTAATGTGCATTCAATGTCAACCACTCTCTTCAATGGTGGGATTTCCTGCCAGCCTCTTATCAGTCAGATGTTGAAACAATGGACACTGCCCACGCAAGGTTGTACTGTGGCACTTCGGGAGGCTACTGCTAAGATCCGCTGTCCCATGGCTTTTCCCTTATAGCCAGATGTCCTTTGTTGAGGTTAGCCAAAGGCTTGAGACACATGCGGGATAGGAAGCATGAATGTAACATCTGTAGGCCTGTAGAATAAAGTTACACTATACAGCTTTAGACTATATAGTTTAGAACCTACGGTACAGGTGCATCTCAATACATTAGACCGTTGTGGAAAAGTTAAGTAATGTCTATAATTCAATTGACAAAGTAAAACTAATATACAGTATATCATGGATTAATTACACACAAAGTGAAATAGTTCAAGCGTGTATTTGTTTTACTCTTGGTGATTACGGCTAATATCACATGAAAACCCTAAATTCAGTATCTCAGAAAATTATAATATGACATAAGACCAGTGAAAAAAAATATTTTAAGACATGTCAACCTTCTGAAAAGCACTCAGTACTTGGTTGGGCCTTCTTTTACATGAATTACTGCATATATGCAGTGTGGCATCGACCAGCTTGTGGCACTGCTGAGGTGATATGGAAACCCATGGTTGCTTTGATAGCAGCCTTCAACTCATCTGTATTGTTGAGATTTGTCTATCATCTTCCTCTTGACAATAACTCATAAATGTTCTATGGGGTTCAGGTAATAATAGTAATCCCATGGTCACTGAACCAAGGTTTGGTACCTTTGGCAGTGTGGGCAGGTGCCAAGTCCTGTGCCAAAATAAAATCAGCATCTCCATAAAGCTTGTCAGCAGAAAGAAGTAAGTGCTCTGAAATGTCTTGATAGAGGGCTACGTTGACTGGACTTGATGAAACACAGTGGACCAACAGCAGAAGATGACATGGCTCCCCAAATCATCACTGAATGTGGAAACATCACACTGGACTTCAAGCAACTTGGATTCTGTGCCTCTCCACTCTTCCTTCAGACTGGGACCTTGATTTACAAATGAAATGCAAAATGTACTTTCATATGAAAAGAGGACTTTGGACAACTAAGCGACAGACCAGTTATTTTTCTCCTTAGCCCAGGTAAGACCCTTCTGACTTTGCCTCTGGCTCAGGAGTGGCTTGACACGAGGAATGTGACAGTTGTAGCCCATTTCCTTGATATGTCTGTGCGCGGTGGCTCGTGATGCACTGACTCCTGCCTCAGTCCACTCCTTGTGAAGCTCCCATTTTTAATGGCCTTCGCTTGACAATCCTCGCAAGGTTCCGAATGTCCCTGTTGCTTGTGCACCTTTTCCGACCACACTTTTTTCTTTCCACTCAAATTTCTATGAATATGTTTTGAGTTAATAAGCTGAATAGAATGTCACACTTTTATTGTACAATATTGCACTATTTCACAATATTCAAATTTTCGGAAATACTGCATTTGGGTTTCATGAGTTATAAGCCATAATAATCAAGATAAAACGAATACAGGCTTGAACTATTTCACTTTGTGTGTAATTAATCCACAATATATATATATATGAGTTTCACTTTTGAATTTAATTGAAAAGTTTTCCACAATATTCTAATTTATTGAGATGCACCTCTTTATGTTTGAACAAGTGAATAGCAATCATTGTTATGACAGCCAACTAAAGTAAATAACCTACTCTGACACAAAGATAGCTGGCGTGTTACTTGTGAAGCTATATGAAGAACACTCTATGTGTGGCAAGAGACATAGAAAGCATTCCATACATGCATTATGACAGATTAGGTGCAAAAGCACAGCAATGGTGTAAAGGATTCTTTTTAAAAGGAAAAACAATTAAAATGTGATGTTCATATACACAATTGTATTTACACTGACCCATTCTATGCATATTAAATATACACAAAACAACAATAGAAATATGCCGCAACATATACCATACTGTACAAACAAACCTATGAGATTTAACAGGAGGAAATAAAATAATCAACATTTAAAAATATGCCGGAATTATTCATAAAGAACAAAGTAAATATATATTGCATTGGAAACGGTTTAATCTCATATTTGATACTGCACTATCTAGACTATGTACAGTAGGAATGAACATGAAAGAACAGCTTGTTTGTAAAACACTCAGGCTATTTGGCAATTACCAAAGGAATATTGGCAATGAGATTATGTCAAAACATCAGCCTAATGTAATATCCATTTCCTTTTAGGTTACCATGGTGACAGAAACACAAGCTTTTACAGGTTCACCTATAGTTGTGCAGAAAGGTATTTACACCATCATAATAACACTTTGCATCAAAGTACCACATCATAATTAAGATAAAGCATCGACCAAATAATACATATACGCACATACTGTAAATATTTACAACAAAAAACAAAAACGTATATTTAAATTTTTTTCAAACTACTGTATATTTGTCAATCAGTTCTTAGTGGCACCTCTTTACAGTATATCGTCTCAATGTTTGTGAGCAAACATGTAAGCAGAGAAAACACACACACACACACACACATGCACACACGCACACTCGCACACTCGAACATACACAAATAGGACACTTTCCTTGTGCTCTCAAAAAACAAAAGGAATAAAAGAAACGCAGAGGGAAGTGACAAGTCATACGAGTGTGAGTAAATCCATATGCGCTGAAAGATGCTGGAAGTCCCACTTCTGATGGAGGAAACAGCTGGACACAAAGAAAAGAAGGGCTAATGGGAAAACAGCTACCACGAGATGAGCTACAGGGTAGCAGGACCTGATATCCGAGCCCAGGATACAATTCAGCTACAACAGTAGCCGGGAATCATTTACTTTCAACTGGCTACCTACGACACCTCTGCCTCTGGCTGGCTCATAACAAACAGAAAGATGAGGAACAGCCAAGAAAATACAAAAAAATGGCAGTAGGCCTATCTGTCGCATGACTGTAAAACAAGACAGAATAACAGTTATGAGCACATTAAAAAGGCATGTTCAGCTGTTAGAATGTGCTAACGCTAAGCTTAATTTCTCGCTCTAGTAACAATTCTGAGACATACACCAAACTTCACACAGCACATTCATTGAAAGCTGTGTAACTGATAAGCTGTCATAAGTGTCACTGCACGTATAGTATACTATCTTTACTGTATCATCCATAATATGTATAGACACATATACATGAACACAAATACATGAGCACATGAACACAAATGAAAGCTCAAGTATCAATTCTAAGGAAAGCTGGTCATCAATCTCTATTTATGTCTGGATTTAGAAGAAGATACAGTCAGTCAGTATTCTTATACAGACAGTAAAGTATCTCAAAAGTCATGGTGTGAAAAAAAACTCAACTACATACTGTGTAATTATTACAAATTAAATTGGCCCCGGTGAGTTTTTCCTTCATATTCATATTTAGATTTGAATGCATGAACAAAAATGTGTAAGAAAAAAACAAAGGCTGCGTCAAGTTGTGTATGGAAGTGCATCAACGGCAAATGTCTCAACATACAGTAATACTAATGCTACATACAGTAGGGTTCTTAACAGAAACACATACTGTACAATGTAATACAAATATAAAATATTAAAAGAAATATTTTGTGACACAAAAAAAGTTTGTTTGAAAGTTGTTTCATAACAGTATAAAAGTTTCTCCATTCCCAGTGCCTTAACTGTCTTTTTCAGGAGAAGTCAATGAAAAATCCAATTGTTCTTTCTCCCTGTAATCAGTACTGAGCACTAATTGGTGGTAATGAGTAGTCTTTCAAGGTACTGTAGGAGCCATTCTGGATGGAACAAATGGCAACATATCCACTATGCATTGGACAGGCCGATTGGTGTGATTGTGTAGGTGTATCGCACTTCATGGGGCGCCAAGCTGTATTAAAGGGGTCCTTACACCCGGTGGGCCCTGAGGGCCAATCCTTCCAGAAAGTCCTCGCCATGGGCCAATACAGGCTGGGTTGAAAGGGGTTGACTGCTGACCATGGTGAAACTGTTTATAGAATCATGGTGCTCTCTATGTCCTCTTGTTGTCCTGGGAATCTTGGAGCTAAAATTCAGATATATCTAAACAGAATAAGAAGAACGGAGTGTGAGAGAAATATAAACAATATGTATGAGAAAGATACTTAAAGGCAGGGTTAGTCATTCTCGAGAACGTTTGCTAACTTTGATCTCAAATCAAAACAAAATCACTCCGCAGACCTCCACGGCGGCGCTCTACACATCGAAACGCATTGTGAAGCAAAGTGTAGTACTATGGCTTTGTGAGCGGTGTTCGCCACTGTGTTGTTTATTTATGTTCCTATTTACGGCGCCAGGGCTGTGTAGAAGTATTGGATTGTTCTTTCAACATGCTCAGATAGCGGTAAGATAGTGAAATGTGAGGAGATATTTGGTGAACTTTACAAGATGTGTAGCTTACATATAGCTTGCAATAGCCGACTATACATGGCGGCAGTGTGAAATATAAACATGAGAATGCATCCTTAAACCTTCTTCAAGTACATACACTCAACAGACTTAACAAATGTTTTGAGTTAAACAACGATTAAATGTTTCAGGGGGATGTAAATGTGTTATTAATAATCATACCAAATGATAAAGAGAAAAAGAAAGACATTTGGAACATTTTCTTTGTGTTTTAATATAGTGTCATTTTTTTAATAACACCATTCCCGTGACACAAGTTTTTGTCTGCTAAATATACGAACAATTTTTCTTACTGCTCCTACTACCAAGTCCATGACACAACAATTCACAACATTTTGGTCTATTGCAGCTAAAGCACAATAACATCCAGAATAGAAAAGTGTTTGTTTAATATAAACCAAAAAAACCTACGTGCTTTGAGGCTTCTGATAACTGTCGTTCAATTCGCTCTACAACTTTATTGAAGGGTGGTCTTTTGAAGGGGTCCGCATCCCAACAAGACTTCATAATCTGATATCTGTAAACGGAAAGCGCACAATTAATTATTACCTACTGTATACATACTGTAGATAGTTAACTCAAAACAATTAGAATCACTCATTTCAGTAATGCATGTTAGAAGAAACCACCCCAATTCAAAAGCTTTGAATTTGCATTTGTTAATTAATATGCTACCATCAACCTTTTAACACTTTTAATATTTCCATTATGATTTGAATTTGAATTGTTGAATTGTTTTGTTTCAAAGATTATAATGCTCACATTTCATTGGGTACAAACTCAGGGGCATCCATTCTGTAGCCTTCTTTTATTCGTTTGTAGAATTTAGAGTCCACAGGCATACCGGGGTATGGGCTGTTTCCTGTATTGGTCAAACATGGTTTAAACTGTAACTTCCTTATTCACTTCAACACACACACACATGTACACGTGTATACACACACACACACACACACACACACACACACACACACGTAAATACACCTACCTAGTGAGAATATTTCCCAGAGCAAGATGCCATATGACCACACGTCACTTTCAAAAGTGTATATACACTCGAAGATACTTTCTGGGGACATCCATTTAACCGGCAAACGGGCCTGCAAAGTGCCAGATCCATCAGTACAATACGTTGTGTTTATTTTCAATATCAGACATCAACTTTGTCAACGAAGCCTGTAGCAGCCAGAAGAAACCTTTTGCTGTCTGAAGAACGAAACAATTTAGCTGTTTGAATTCCCACTGTACATTAGCCTTAGGATGTTACAGCCTTATTCCCATAGTTTCCCTTGTGTTCTCTTGAATCCTGCCCCCCCCTTCTCTATTGTGTTGTCATGGTTTCCCTCTCTGGCTCAGCTTACGGACACACCTGTCTGCAATCATTTCATCACTCCTCCCCCTGCTCTGCACACCTGCCTGTCATCAACTCATAAAATTTTCACACCAACAGCTTAGCATGACTTCTTTATAGTGGAATGTATACACATGGCTTTCAATCCACTACACATTGCCAGTGCTGTGTGTGAGGTTATGTGATTTATGAAATATCTTTAAGCAACTGATTAGGTAGGTATATCTAGTGCATTCACACATATCATTTTCTATATAATCACCAAGAAAGGGCAGAACTCATCATGCGCCTTTGATTCGATGAACAAATATGCAAGGACATGCACAAATTAGTAGATATCTAAAATGTGTTCAATGAAACAGACTTAATATCAAGCTCAATGATGGAAATGACCAGACCTCTAATATACATTTAGGTGAAAAGCAAATGTTGAAATGTTTTTGAAAGCATTCCAAACATGTGTTTTATTGTTGGTCAAGCTTGTTTTATGGCATAAAACAGATGTTCAGCTGGTTGATGTCTGATAAGCAAGTCACTAAGCCAAAGGTATTATTATGTTGTGTGCTTGTACTGTAGTTGAGGAATTCCTATATGGCACAATGCATTCACTGACATAACTGATGCTACAATGCATTTGATTGATTATATCCTGTAATTAAAATATTGCTGCACCCCACAACAGCAACACATGAATGTGCAACGAATGAACAATGAAAGTTTAAACATATAAACATAAAGATGATGGCCAAGCTTAGATGTTTTGTGCAATCAGACACCCAACATCTACTTCTAATGGATCAACTAGGCCTGAATTGAGTAACAATCTATTGTAACAACACATCTAAGATGTCAACTGTGGAGTCGTGCATCTATATTTAGCCAAAATGGTTTAGCAAAAAAGGCTTCCTGTATTTATGTTAAAGCCTTAAGTATCACACACTTAAGGCCTTGGCATACTACCAAATGCAAGGCCTTGCGCAACGTGGACTTGGGCTGTTCCAAGCATACTTCACGCTGATGCGTCGGCTATTTCTGTATACAAAAAAGTGCTTTGAAATTAGCGATAAATCAGCAATAAATTAGCTATAGAACTACGATTTTTATGTGCACACAATGTTTCCTGTGAAAAATATTGGTGTAAATAAGATATTCGCTGGAAATAAATATTTGTTATATGCCTAGAACACTAATTTGTGACCTAAGTCGGGCATCTATTGCAGTCTGTAGGGGGTTTCAGGCTGTCGCACATACGCAGTCAACGCGCGGACATACAAATTTGGAGGAGGGCGACAGTCCGCAAGGACTGTAGTGTGATGATATTTCCGTCGCACACAATCCGCGGACCTCCATGTTCCGAACACGGCCAAGGCTTTTAGTCAGTAGATGGTTGTTGCTTCATACTTACATTTCCTTTGACTACATAGTTGGAGTCACTGGTGATGTCCCGTGCCAACCCAAAATCACAGATCTTCGCGACTCTCCCTTGAGTCAGTAAGATATTTCTGGCGGCGAGGTCTCTGTGAATGCACTGAAAGTATAATCACAGTTTATTTGACAAGAAATACCTTCACGCAAATGCATAAAACAATGTGCGGTGCTGCTAAGCACAGCATCTGCTTATAACCAGGGGGTGGACATTGTTTTAGCAACTGTGAAAACTTGGTGTCATATTATACTCAAACTATAGTAAATTCAGAAAACACTTAATACTGTTGTGCTTCGTCCTTTGAATGAAAGTACTTATTCGTCGGGATTGGGTTGGAAATGCTTCACTGTACCAATGTCTTTATTGGGAAGGTAAGTATAAAACATACAGCCGTATAGTGAACTCCATGGTGGGTTTTGGCTTCTAGCTCGGGCTTCTAGCTCTAGAACAGCAAGTTAGCACGTCTGTGCAGTGAGCTGTGAGCACTGTAAAAACCTCAACTAAAAAACTGAACTGAAGGAATCTCATGACACACTTCTCATCCTATCTTGTGACGCTACTGACCAACCAACATGGTTAACTCAATGGCAGAAAAGGGGGACAACTGATCTACTGTGGCCTGCCTTACAATACCTTTACAAATTAAAATGAGCTTTAATTAAGAGCAGGATAACCTTCACTCTTGACACATGAAAGCAGAGTTACGTGGTGGAGTTGGGGGCGGAGCTAGAGTGGGAGTGGGTAAGAGTGTGATGACTCAGACATATATGCCATTTAAATATACCGCCTTCAGCCTTTTGAGTGTAGTGTTGTGTAGTGGTGCAATCTTCTGATTGTCCGCCAAGTAGAAACTGCATGACGTACTGTAAAGCAGGATTAAGATGTGCCTAGCTGTCACACTACTTGGCTGTGTAGCTGCTGCTGCATATATCTGCTATAGTGTTCCCTGCATGAACTTGCAGTGTTTTTGATTTAATGCTGCAAATTGAAGGGTGCCCAGGTTTAATTTTTGAGTGGTTCATTTATTTATACATAAATGGAACATGGACCAAACGCAGAATGGAAATCTCTGGATATGCAGTACGCTACATTGTAATTAAGTTTAACTGCAAAAATGTCAAATTTAGCCATCACCACCGGTGTTTATATAGTATTTGCAGTTAAACTGAATTAAAATGTTGCATACGTACAAATACGTTGATCATTAACATTTGGTAAAACCAATGCTTTAGATTATGGATGGAGTAGAGGCTCACATTCTTGTAGGCCAGGAACTCCATGCCCTTTGCCACCTGATAGGAGAAGCTGAGAAGGTCCTCTGTGTCGAGTGTCAGCCCATCCTCGTGGAGCATTTCATTCACAGCGTCGGAGTCATTGTAGAGCCCGGCTAACAGACAGAAGACCTCGCATTACTATTGAAACTCCAGGAAGAGAGTGCGGAAAGTATAAATAAATGGTGATGAATGAGTAGCTTGCCTTCGCGTAGCGAGCGCCTCTTCTCTGCCAAGCTAGGCGGCAGAGGGCCAGCGGCAGAAGGCCTCATAGCCATGTAGCCGGTCCTGCTGTCACTGTGAATTGGAAAGGAGCAGTCTTAGCCACAGTACACTACCTTCCCACGTACACTCTGGTTAGTCAACAGAAGTTATCCGCTATCTCATACTACACTTCACACTATTAATGAACAGTTTTCAATCTTCAGAGGCCATTTTTCTCTTATAAAAAGATAAGAACTGGTGGGTTCAGGGTGTAAAACTTCCTTGCCAGCACAACTGTTCGAGTGTAAAACTAAGCCTTCGCAGTCTTTCATTTTTGTGTTCAGGCTCCAAGCAAGTGAAACATATCCTCCACTTTATACTGTATGAGGAACACACTGACCCAGGTGTGTCTCTCCACTGATTGACATTCCTGTAATAGCAGTTTTCCTCCATCTTAGAGCAGATGAAGGATTCACGTTTTCTGCGCAGAAAGTTGAGAAGGTCGCCGAAGCAGCAGTACTCTGTGATCACCAGTGTGGGACCTGCAAAGGAACACATGTCAGCCTCATCAAAGCCAACCAGTGATTTTAAAACTACAACTTAAGTTTGAAGTTTAGGAGAAAAGCAAGTTGGGGCAGGGATATGTACACTACAGTATCTGTGTGAAGAATACTTTTGGATACTTTTAACTTGAAGGTGGTAGGTTGCTTGAACAGTGCAGTGGTGACATAGAAACAGGGCCAGATTATGACCTGCTAGTTGTGGTGTGTTTCTGGTGACTCATGGAAAAGTTGGTTTTATGGATAACAATGCCATGTTTTCAACATCACACAAACAGCATCCCAGACACCCTTAAACTAAGGATTCACATAACACTAATACGACTTCATGCATGCACGTGCACTACACATAGAAATACCCTTCCTTAAATGGAAGGCTTTTAAATTCTCATGAAATCACACTCTGACACCAGATCCATTGTTCATTTTAACTGGCAATGAAGATAACAAACTACAACCGACGGGCGAGTTCTCCTTACCACCGACAGTACAGGCTCCTAGTAGGTTGACAATATTCATGTGGTTTCCGAGGTAACTCAGAACTTTCAGCTCTGACATCAATGCTTCTTTCTCTGTGGAATGGGCACATGCTGGAGAAAGAGAATGACATTGAACTCAAAGCATTCATTTTCGCTGGATAAAATAGGTTATTACAAAATAACCTATTTTACAGTAAATAGTTTGGACTGGATGATCAAAAAAGCTCCATAATCATTTGGCAGTGAACTCCTTGTAGGCATAATATCACTCACACACCTGTTGCACAAATTAGTCTTCTAGTCAAATAGATCTAGTCGAAACATCTACTTTAATATTTATTTACGAATTTGCATGCTTTTCAAGTTTCTTTTGCTTACGTTTGAGCATTTTCACAGCGACAGTCATTACTGAATCCGCTGTAGAGAGTCCATACGCTGTGGCCTCCACAACCTTCCCAAACGCCCCGGATCCCAGTATCTTTCCTGAAAACCAGAAGACACAAAAGTGTTGCTATTGCATCGTCCTGTTTCCCTGTGACATGCTGGCTCCATGCCAAGGTTGACTATGACATCAGTTTGAACCCCAAGGCTATATTTGCACCAGGACACGAAGGATCCTGTTAAAGGTCATTACTTAAAAACAACTCCCATAAAATGTCAACAATATCATGTTTGCAATAAGGGAGTAGGTTTTCATTAACAAGCTGTGAAACTAGTTAGTCAGAGATGACCACATGTCTGGCGAAAGCTTAATGCCATGGCCAGATCCGCCACCCACAGATAATCTATCAATCATAATAAACTGTCTTGAGGCCCGCAGAGATGATGTCATTGTTTGTTTCCATTACCAAGGAAAATCCTATTGGTTCATGCCCGCTTTCTGTTGAAAAGGGTTGGCTTAAAACTTGACAAACAACAAAATGATACTCTTTACATAATTGTCATGGAGTACAGTGATATTGTGTAAACATTCCAACACCAGGAAATTAATAGAAACGTATATTTACCAAAACGCAGTTTGTCTCGGGGAAACTCCCATTGGTGGTCGTATGGTAATTGAGTAGGATCAATATACACATAGTTGTTTCCGTGGACACTTTCAATTACTTTCCACTGAATCTGGTAACTAGGTTTCTATATTGAAGGTAAACCCATCAAAAGGCATCAATTAGCATTATTAAAGTCATGCAAATAAGAAACATGTCTCACAACTCTTGGGACATGACAGTTAGTGCATGATTCAACTGAATGCTTACTTGTCTTATTTCCATCATTATGCACAGGAACCTACCTGCATGTATTTGTAGCAAAGCACAACAAGGATGAGACAAAGGAAGAGGGCTGCTGACACAGAGCCAATGAGCAAAGGCGTGAAGAGTTGATGGGGAACCGTCCTCTCTTCTGGAAGGTAGAGAGAACAATAGAGATGGACACAAGTTAGCTAACCTTAAAGTTGCGGTCAGCGGTTGTAGTTGAGGTCAGCGGTTGTAATCCAATATACTTTGTTCCGCTAGCTGTCAGTCCTGTGTGCGCACTGAAAAAAGAATCTGGTGTTCCTACACAGCCCTGCTCTGTAGACCAGACCGCACCACACGACAATGTCTCAGCCTCTCCCATCCATTTGCACTATATGTCACATAAGCTGTGCTGAACATCTGAACACATTCAGGAAGTTGGGAAGATGATTTTCATTGGCTGTTAGCATTGTCTCTCTCAAGTTTGTACCCGTAATTCCGGTGCAACTCTACTGCAAATATTAAATTTATTTTAAGCAGTAACCATAGCCTATATTTAACAAATGTACAGGACCTGCAAACAGCCAGACTCGTGTCTTAATTCCTCAGTGTAAGTTTAATGTCCAACTTGGTCATAAGTTATATAATTAGTTGTTGTGTATGTCGATCAAAATTCAAATCAAGTAGGCAGATCTTGACGCAGTTAGCCAGTGCTGTGTCCCTGGCAACACGTGTCCATTGAGCTTTTGAGGGAATACACTCTATGACATTGAAGGGAGAAGTGTTTTTGGTGTTATCCACTTCAAATAGCAATAATATTTCACTGAATTCACCTAAAGCAATAATATAAACAACATCTTGCTAAGATCATCCTGAATTGGCAAGCTCTGCGATTTTTCTTCCACTCTGCAAATAAGTTGACTAATAACTGACACTCCACAGTTTGAAAACGTTGGTTTAATACAGAGTGCACGCCCCTGAGCTCTGAGTGGCCTGTTTCTCTCTACTGCTCTCCCTACAGGAATTATTGGATCACATCTTATCTATTCCTCCCACCTGATGCCACGTGCAATTGTGTACAGTTGTGTTTCCAATGTAAACAATGAGCTGGGTCTGAAAATGTTGGTGGCACTAAAATGCAATCAAGAAGTATACCTTAAATTACCTAACTATACATAGAGTCAGTGTTCTGTTCCTTTGTGTGTGGTTGTAATTGATGTCATATTTTTTTTCTCCTCTGTACATCGAGGTATAATAAGCTCTTTAGTGATAAGGAGCTTTCAGTCTACTTCAAAACTGAGAATGCAGAGTCTGCAGGAACTAATCCCCTGTAAGCCAGCCAGTCGGTTAATATTCTCCCTCTATACAATAGGCCGCTCACCGACGCCATCCTGGACTGAAGCTCTCCCAGCACAGCCCCCTCCCCCCCTTCCCACACACACACACACACACACACACACACACACACACACACACACACACACATTGCACACGCCTCTCCTGCATGGTGTTACTCCCGTAGGCCTGTCCTGGTTTGGCAGCACACCCTCTCACTCCCACTGTGGCGTTCGCCCACATATCTGCTGTTCCCGCCACAGGCGTACCATACCCCCCACACACACACACATACTGTTCTTACTCTCTTGAGTGTGCACATTCTCCCATGACTTTCCCTGGTAAGCTTTACCCAGCAGGTGCAGCGGCGGTCTAGCATGGAGGATTTGTGGTCATGATGCATAGTAAACATCAGTTGGATGCTCTCTCAGTGACAGCATGTTGTGATAGCCAATCATGATTAGGATATCAACCCTTGCTAATGTTTACATAACAGATTACAGGAGTACTGTACAACCTGCACCGCTATAAGCCTGTCACCACAAAGATTTGTATATGGGATAGGCCTAGTCCATGGGAAATATCCCTGACCAATTCCAGTGGTTAACAAAGGTTTGTCTAAGCAGATGATGTGGACTGTAGAGAGGACTGTATATACGACCTAATAAACGACACACAACGTTAGAAGCAGGTCACTAAGAGGTGCAACATGGTCACAAACCTGTACAATACGACATGAACTCATCGTGTCTTGTAGTTTCAATGCATTGCATCCAGTTCATGTGTGTGTGTGTGTGTGTGTGTGCGAGTGTGTGCGCGTGTGTGCGTGTGTGTGTGAGTGTGTACTGTGTGTATGTGTGTATGTGTGTGTGTGTGTGTGTGTGTGTGCGTGTGTGCATATTTGTGTGTGCGTGCGTGCGTACTGTATGTGTGTTTGCGTTCGTGCATGCGTGTGTGAGTGTGTACAGTGTGTATACTGTACGGCACTCACCGCTGATAGAGAACAGTGTGTATGACTGCTCCCCCTCGGCTGTAGCAACACACTCCAGCGTTTGGAACCTGCCCCTGCTGATGTTCACGCGACTCTCCACCTCAGTCTTGCCGAACATGGGTCTGAGCAACGTGACCGTGGTCACAGCCTGCTCCTCCACGGTGTGATTCACCTGCCGGGAGCACCTGCAGGTGAAAGATAACCATTTTGTTGTTAGAGAGACGATAAGATCACAGAGTGATTACAGCTAATGATCCTGCCGGGCGGGGGGGGGGGGGGGGGGGGGGGGGGGGGGGGGGGGGGGGGGGGGGGGGGGGGGGGGGGGGGGGGGGGGG
>JAODUE010013386.1:0-26484 GCA_027564755.1 Amblyopsis hoosieri | reverse complement strand
GAAAGGGTCGTACTCTAGCAATGTTCTTGAGATGATAAAAAGCAGTCTTAGTGATATTTCTAATATGTGGCTCAAAACTGAGGTCTGAGTCAAAGATGACACACAAAGATGTGTGTGTATTAAGTGTGTAATCTGTATTTTTGGAAATGCAACACCTCTCCTTATATGCACCAGTGATCTGGGTCAATACGTAAATAGCAACAATGTTTTACATATCCGTCTCTTTGGATTGCACTCTCTGTCCTGGCTTGCAGAAAACTCCTATTCAGAAGACCCCACAGACACAATTATTCATGGAAACATACACAGACCCTGTTATAATGGGACGGTCAACTGGAAACAAAAAGCCTTTTCTACAGAGCATCCGAGAGTGCTTTGCTAGTAGCAGTAGCATTGTAGCAGTAGCACTATGTAGCAGCTTAAGCATACTATTTGTAAATGTCCTATGATTGTATGAGAATGGTGATGGTGTGGAATTCACAGAAGTAGCTTCGTTTCTATCTGATTTCCAGATCCAACTGAGCCGTTGCTGACTCAATTGGCAGTATTTCAGAGCCATTGGATGTCCAGGCCAGGAATCTGACAACCCTCTGACACAAGACAGGCAATATTCGATAAGAGCCGAGTTTGAGATGGAAAAATATATACGGACAGGAACTGAGCGGCTTTCTGTTGCTGTGAGATTCTGCGAGGCGTAACCTGTCAAAGGCCATTTGTGCGCTATGTGGTGCGAGTCCACGTGCAACGTGCGACCCCCCCTATCCGTCTCTTGTGTCTGGACGGTGGTCTGCCAAATGACAGCAGGGTGGGAAACCCACTACAGTTGGACAAGTGAGAAATGTTTTTTAGCACCTCATGGGTGTGTATGTGGGTTAACTCCTCCAACTGCAGATAGAACTGCTCTATGAGCTACCACAGTCTCACTGGGTTGTGTTCCAAGTGTAAATGTGTCAAACTGTGACTTGCGAAAATGTGCTTTTGCTGAAGAAATTTAACTTATTTTGTTAAGGCAATCATTCCAAGATGAATGGATAAATGAAAGGTAGAAAAAAATAAAAATTTTACTTTTTTGTGCCTTAGCTTTTTACCTTAACTCTCGTAATGAGGGTTATGCAGAGTTGGATTTGTTATTATCGTCAGAACCATTAAATTGATGGCTGATTGGTATGCATGTGATATTCTGGCACGAGCACTATACATAATAAAATGGACTGGATATAATTACTATGGATCAATGAGCAAAAAATTTAAAAAAAGGATTTGATGATCAGTCAACAATAGCAAAGACTTGACCAATCAAATTCGACTATGTACATTCTTAGTCGGGGACACCCCTAAAGCAATCCTTTGACATCTCTGACTTTAGAGTGTAATTTCCATAAATATAATCATCCATTTACTGCCGCATTCAATAATTTAATCTAAATGGAAGATTTACTCGTTCAGTAACAGAGTGTAACATTCAATTACTAGAGGACTCAATTATTGTGACATTGCATTTTGTTGTCGTTTCTGCTGTTTGTTTCGGTTATCGGATTAAAGAATGAAGCTGTCAATGCACCACTTGTTCACTACACACACACACACACACACCCACATACGCATACGCATGCACACACACGCGCGCCATCAACACTATTAACTGTTGAATAAAAGGTAGCAATATATGCACCAATACCACTGTACCACTCCCAGTGCAATACTGACCATACATTAATGACGGGCGCAGAAGTCAGTTGTATTCAAGGCGAACTTCGTGCATTGATGACTTGCACTAGACACGCAGCCAGTGTCAAACAGTAGTGGGCTGTTTTCACATGCCAGACAATTTAATTAACTCTCTGACCTAACAGCAAATGTTACAGAAAGGCTTTATATTACATATTATTATTTTCTAATTCATGAGATCTTTCCAGCGCCAGTCACAACCGCTACTGGTGGACACAAATATAGCCTTCATTAATTATAGGTAAATAATGTACTAACAGAAAGACACAGTTGAGAGTTTTGTTAATTTATTTTGACTGTGATTTCACATTTCTTGTTTGTATGAATGCTAAAAGGTGAACATTTATTTGTACCTTTTTTATTTCTAAAATATTATAGTTTTATAGGAGGAGATTTCATAGACTTGGCAAATTCATTCTTCATACATTTGTAAGTACTCCATTGTGGGTGTTATAAGCAGTTTTTCTGAGGCTTATATTGTTCATATCGATATCGGAATAATATCGCTTCGACTGAAATTTTGAAATATATCGTGATATAAATGTTGGCCATATCGTCCAGGCCTACCTGTACAGTATATTAATCTATATCTGGTTTGAAATATGTCTTCTGCCAATAAGACGCTATACAAGGTGGCTACAGGTAACCAGGCTAGCGGAGAATGTTTTAGAATGTCGTAGAATATGTTTGACATTGTACTTAAAACCTCTTCATCCCTAGGTTGGTCGCCCACGGAACCCCCCCCCCCCCCCAACTTGTCGAGTTATGCTTATTTTTTCATATATATGTTTAGTTACTATTAATAATATTAATAGTCTGGCCTCACTAGGTTAAATGTAATTTGATGCTGAAGGAATGAATGTCGTAATGCCAAGGGAGCTAATAAAGTTCCAAGCCAGAAACCTGTATGTCCAGTGCTCCCGGAAGCATTCTCCATCATACTGGCACAACTTTATAAAACTCCTTAAAATCATACAAAGCATGAAGATGAAATGACATTGAAACAACTCAACATTTACACATGCTGTCACCGATATAGGATGTAGACGTCGTGGGTTTTTTAACCTGAAACCAAATATGAAGTAGCGGGTCGGTGATGCTTTGCAACAGATTCTGGTTTAGAGCCGTTCTCATTAGAAGCAACAGTCTCTCTTGCTCTCTCTCTCCCTCCTACCTGTAGTGTCTAAAGATCTCCTCTTCTACTTCTGTGATGAAGTGACACTTTGTACACGAGTATTCTCTCTCTCCTCCGCCCGCCTTCACGCCCGCAGCCTCGTCCTCGGCTTTGACGTGAGGCGCTGCCGCCTTGAGGCCGACGAGGGTATGGCAGCTTTCGTAGTGTTGTAGGAGTACGTCAATGTCGCCGGTGGCGAAGGCACATTGGTCACACAAGTGGGTGACCCCTAGGATCGGGAGACAGGGATGGGTCAGTTTGTTAGAGGCACAGCACACAAAAGGCTTTGTATTGTCAGGAAAAACCGGTAGGGGTCAAATCGCTAAGAGATCATTATTTTTCCAGGTGTCACATTGTAGCACACAATACACAATATTATACAAGTAATGTGACCCTAAACAAAAAGAGAAAAAAACATTCTGTATGAATAATTCCACTGACAAATTAAATATGAATTTTAAAAATAGCTATAAACAAACTTTGCTTAAAAGGCAGAGTGCCTGTCTACATACCTTGTGTAACCACTGGATGGGTGTGACTGGGGGAGTGAAAGGTCGAACCAGAGACCACTCCAGGGTCCCCTCTGGGATTGGGAGGGGTCATAGAGGGTGAGGTGTTGGCCCCTGGTTTGGAACCAAGGGCGTCCTGTTGTTTGGTGGACTGTGGTAATTTGGAGCAGCATTTGGGACATGTGGGCTTCCGGCAGGCGAAGGGATGGGAGACCTTGAAAGCAAAGCAGAGAAGAGGTTTGGCTCGTGTTTTCTGTGCCCGGTGTCAAACATACACAGTTAGAAGGTGGAAAGGACCAAATGTGTTGATGAAATGTATTGTAAGTAGTGAAAATTTGCTATAAATTACCTAAAAGGAACTGCTAGCCTGTGCTTTCATTTGATGAAATGTTTGATATTTGAAATTTTAGATTTTAAAATGTATAAAAATATTTGATATTTGATTATTAAAATGTGGATTATAAAAATAATTGACATTCTCCTCGCTTTTTGCTATTTTACCGTTATCTGGGTGTGCTGATGAAAAATAATCTGTTACAGCCCTGGCTCCGTAAATAGGAACATAAACAAAGTGACGAACACCGGTCACAACAACATATTGGCTTTGCAATAGGTTTCAACGTGTGGGGTGGAGCTTCTGAAGGAGTTTGTTTTGATTTGAGCTCAAAGTTAACAAGCATTGAAAAAAAAAAACATTACCCTCAAAGTGAGCAAAGCATGTGTGAGAAGTTAGGTGATGTAGTGTGTTTGTGTGTGTGTGCGCACGCACAACTCAAAAACATTCAAACAATGAATGGCTTGTATAAAATGTCGATGACCTACAGTGAAATATGATGATGGGGTTTTAACTTAAATGAAAATACAGTGCTTCTTCATGAACACATAGCCTATACAGTATGTACGTAATGTAGGTAGAGAGACTATAACAATAATATAACAATCATGTAAGCAGTCGGCATATCATGATATTCAACAACTTTAATTTCCCTAGAGGTGACAAAATAGTGGCAATTACTAGCCCTCCCCTGCCCACAGAAAATTATACATTTAGTAAAGGTGCTCTTTTCACTGCAGTTCGTACTTTCTGCCCTTTTTAGCAGAGGCAACAACACGGTTTGCTTGGCTGCTCAAAGGGGGAACAAAAACAAAGAGAATGCTGAAAGCAATTTGGGAGGTGCAAATGAATTTTAAGTACACCCTGGGGGCCTGAATTCTGGACTTGTTAAATTACATGTTACTTCAACTGCTCCATAAGCCAGTCATTTTTTTTTTCTTCTAAATATAATATAATATGTTATTATTATAATCTGCTATATTACAGGCAGTATTTTTGTCCAGCAGAGCCTCGAATCAATTATTTGGCAAAGTTTGTTTTTCTAATAGAACAAAGGTTCATTCAAAATCCTTGAAATCATCTTGTGACAACTGCCCTAGACAACAACGGGTGCCATATTAGACACACTGCTCGCGATACCGGTTCTTTATTAAATGGTATACTAGCTAGCAAGCTAACGCTCACTGTGCCGTACCTCTCCCAGGTGTTTGTGAGGCTGGCAGAGGCCCTGTGGACAGTAGATGCAGTGCTGGATGCAGCATCGGTGAATGGAGTGGTTGTGCTGGTAATGCAACAGGAGCGGCGCCAACACGATCACATCCGCTCTGTGGGCCATGGAGTAGCGGAAGTCGCACAGCTGACAATTGTAGCTGGTCACAACAGCCTCTGAGTCGCTGCTGCTCTGATCTCCTGCTGGCAGAGAACCAATACGGTCCCATCAGAATTAGGCAGTTCTCAAAGAAGCACGAGCAGGTTCATAACGTAGTGTCTTCATCCGGCAATATTTAAATGACTGAAGATGATGACGACAGTGGCGAACCCCATTCAAATGTGTTATGTGTTAAATATCGTACCTCCTCAAAGCATGTCATAATGGAGTGGGGGGGGGGGAGCCCCACTATGAGAGCCATTTTGTTAAATCACACAGTAGGGGTATAAAACATAGAAAGGTCAGAATACAGCAAATAGCGTCAGAGTAATAAACCACAAAGAATTATGGGGAGAGGCGCAGCTGTTACCAATGCCTTGTGGCAATGAACTGGCACTATGTTATTAAGCCAGTCTGGGTCACAGCGTCTAAGAGGCCATTTTGTATTAGACCTTGTTTCACACCACTTTCCTCCTTTCCGGTACCTTGGCTTGTATTGGATGGGTTGGAAGGTGGATCTTTTCGACTTTTGGGCGTGATGTGGTCTCTTCTCCCTCCTTCTCTCCTCACTCCCCTCTCTCTCTCCATGTCCAGGCCGCCAGGGTTGGAGTTAGTGGGGCTCATGGTGGCTCCTGTTCCCCTATGCGACTGTTCATAGTGCTCTAGAAGCTTTCCTGCTCCCCCTGCCCACTCACAACTCCAGATGCAGAACTTGCACCAATAGTAGGCCAGCACTGACCCACGCCCCGCCTCCCCCGGCCAGCTGGTGGAGTCCGAACAGCCCCTGACTGGGATGGAGTACCCGGCCAGCGAACCATCCTCCGCTCTAACTGCCACCCGATCCACCACGTCTAACACTTGACTCCTCACCTCCGCTGGCCTGTTATTGGCCAGCAGAGGTGTGCTGGGAGGAGTTTTGACCTTATTTGGGTGTGAGGTCAGAAAATGTTGTTCGAGCTCCATCGAACTGCTGCCCATGTATGTGAAGTTGCAGAACTTGCAGCGGAAGTACTTAGTGTTGCCCTGGCAGTCAGGGGTCTTCCGGCCAATCCCGATCAGTCTCCCAGCCAGTGTCACCTGTCACCAGGCAAATCAGAAACAAAGAGCAAATCAAGGAGGTGTTGTGATAAAACAAATGTAAAGCTCTAACAAATATACTGTACTGTATGTATACACACATACACACACGGTATATAGAGTATAAACCTCCCAAACTACTGTTATCATATCATGATCACATTTTAATACATTTATCTATGAGGATGACTAGGTTAGTTGTATTATTACAAAGGACTGAGCACCCAGTGTGACCCAAGGCTTTCTCCACCAAACGTGCACAAATGCACGTAACCCAGATTTATGTTCAATGCTGCTTTTAAAGAAGAAATAACAGACACACAATGTGCAAACAATAAACATTACTGCTCTAAATGTGAATTTGATGTAGTCGTGACGAACATAATGCAGCTCAGATCAGCTTGGCATATTAGTTATGAGATGGTCAGAACAGCGAGCAAGGCGGTAGGCCTAGATATTGACATTAATATATTAAATTGTATATTGACTCGGAAATTGATGGGAAAAAAAACATTTGCAGTGGAGCGGATAGGCTTACGGGAGAGAGAGGACGCTAGATGAAAAGTGAGAAAGGTGTGGTGATTAGGAGGAAAGGAAAGACGATGTACGGGGAAGAGAGAGGATTCAGAAAGCTAAGTGAGGGCCACGACATGCTCGTGAGCTCACGGCAGCCAATCATCCCATCTGCACGCACCACAGAGCCCGCATAAGCAATTAGCAGCAGGCAAAAACACCAGGTCCATTTGTACAGGCACAGGAAGGAGGGAAGATAGAGAGAGAAGAGAGGAGGTGAGGAGAAATTAGCAAGAACAGGGAAGGCCAAAAGCAGAGGGAGTTAAGAAAATAGTCAAATCTGAAAAAAAAAGAAAGCGAGAGATTTAAAAAGGGAGGGAAAAACTAGCTGAGGTAAAGGTGTCTGACAGCTGTTTCACTATACTGCCTAGCAACACATTATATATAATCTACTGGTTTATCTCTCAATTCAATTCAATTCAATTCAATTTGCTTTATTGGTATGAAAGTTCAAAAACAATGTTGCCAAAGCATAACAAATAAAACAAAGCAACAAACTAAAATATGGTCTGTCCAACAATTTGGACATTATTACCACAACTGTTTAATACAATTTGGACAGTATACAAACATGAACATCAGTGTAACACAACTGTTATATATCTCACATCCCATATTAGTAGCTATTATTCCCAAACTACTCCTGTGTTCGTGTGTGTGTGTGTGTGTGTGTTTGTGTTAGTGTGTGTCTGTGTGCTCGCTCATAAAGGTCCCTCAGGTTGTGGCATGCAAACACATATTTGGCAGCGAGACATGTCTTCTCACATTCTCCTAGAAGTATTTTAAATTTTGAGAACTCATTAGGTTTTTCGAAGCCTGAAATATCAGATTCTAATTTAATAAAGCAAAAATTTCTTAGTTCATTAAATTCTTTGTATTTAAGGAGGAAGTGCATCTCTGTCTCAACCTCACTTGTCGAACAGCGACAACATATTCTGTCTTCTTTTGTTTGCCATGATTTTTTATATCTTCCTTTTTCGATTGCCAATTTGTGGTCACTGAGCCTGTACTTGGTCAGGGTCTGCCTCTGTTTTCTATCTCTCACAGTAAAGAGATATTCTGCCAATTCATATTCTCTGTTTATGGCCAGATAACATTCTAGTGCTCTTTGGCTTTTAGTTTCTTCTTTCCAATGTTCCAAATATGTTTCTTTACATTGCTCAGTAATATGGTTTACTCTGATTGTAAAGGGCAACATGGTGGCCCAGTGGATAGCACTGCGGCCTCACAGCAAGAAGGTCCAGGGTTCAAACACCAGCCAACCTGGCCTTTCTGTGTGGAGTTTGCATGTTCTCCCCGTGTCTTAGTGGGTTTCCTCCGGGTGCTCTGGTTTCCCCCACTATCAAAAACATGTCAGGTTCACCCTCCAGTCAGTGCTGTTGACCAGACACTGGCATCAATCTGGAGTCGGTCCCTGGGAGCTGCACGAGTGGGATGGGTTAAATGCAGAGAATAAATTTCTCCTAAGGGGGATTAATAAAGTTTGAAGAAAAAAATTAAGATTGGTGTTTGGAAAACACCTCTTCTCTGGGCGAAGGATTCAGCTTGTTGCTCTCCAATTTTGACAGTATGTGTATTTTCCAAACATGTTCTCATTCCCAAGTCATCAAAAATTGCACATTTTTAAAATGTAATCATAAAATTAAATAGTTTCAGTTATATTGGGGGTAAGGGGCTGTAGCATGGCTCTGCTGCTGTGGGTGGGGATGGGGGTAAGGGGCTGTAGCATGGCTCTGGGTTTTCACGCAGTGTCTTCTCCTTGTATTTATCTCTAGCTCTCCACTCTTACACCTAGTAGGGTATTCAATCTCTCTGCTCTGAGAGCTGTGCTCTTCTTGACTGCCTGTTCAGTGGCCTCCATGGTGACCACTAGGTTTATTTATTATTATTTATTTATTGATTTATTTTAGCTTTTCTAGCTGGCAAGGAGCTTCAAATGTACTTTATGTTGTTAGCTTCTTTAGCATTGTTTAATGTTTTTTTTTTTGGGATGTTGGTACACACACACTTGTAACTGACAGTTGGTAGCAGGCAGTTGATAGCTAGCTAGTTGTTATTTATATGTCCTCTTTTGTTTTTTTAAGATAATGTTATTACCTTTAAGAGTCCTTTTCTGGATATATGTTGTAGGTTATTTTTGCAAAATGTCCCATTTGTAGGTCTGAGATGTATTCAGGAGCGCATTCTTAGTGCAGCTACTCTCCTCGGAATACGGAGTCTCTCTCTCTCTCTCTCTTTCTCTCTCTCCACCTTTTCAGCTCCTTCTCTTCCTCCCTTCACCTCTATTCCGCCCCTCTAACTCTCCGCTGGTTGACAAGTTGTCCTGGCCTAGCGAATGACAACATGGAATTTTCCGAATGTGGGAATGAGAATAGGGACCCCTTTCATTCTTTTTTTTTTTCTTCATACTTTCACTTTTTCTTCATAATGACGACTTAAGCCCACTGGCTTTTCTATTTCTGACTCTGTGTGTGTGTGTGTGCGTGCGTGTGTGCGTGAGCGTGTGTGTGTGCGTCCATTACGTGACTTATGCCCATTACAGTCTCCTGGTTTAGATGAAATAAAACTGACTACCCTACGTGCATATGTGCGCACGTGAACACACACACACACACACACACAGACGTATATTAGATCATCGTGTTTAAATCTAAATCTTAATAAAGTGAACAAAACTCCACTGTTCATGTACACATAAATTCTAATCACTCTAACCATGACCCAAATGTTACCAGAATGAAAGGAGCAAAAATAGGAAACGAAAATTATCATGTTTAAATAATTATCCTCAATACTATACTTAATAAAAGAACCACTAAAATCAATTGTCTTATGATTGAAGCCAGCCTTTATTAACAAGAATGACCACCCACACTCTTTTTACAAGAAGCCAATAAGAAGACATATTGTATCCTGCTGCACCTACTGTACATTATTAAAACAGTAGGTGCAGCATACAATATGTCTAATGTATTAAATTAAACTGTCTACATAATATCTACATTTTCTATTAGCCACACGCACATATCTGAACAATAATTCATAACAGAAGCCTATGGTGCTCAGACACTGCCGTACAGTGTATGAGGGCGTGTGGCGTGCGGCATGCGCTTGCATATGTTGTGCCTGCAAGTGATTTGCAAAGCAGGACAATTTGTCTCTCTCTCTCTCGCTCTTTCTCTGTGTGTGTGTGTGTGTGTGTGTGTGTGTGTGTGTGTGTGTTGTCTCTTTGCCAGGTGCCCCATTTGTATGTCTGTCTGCTTCTATCCATCGGTCTGTCTATTACATGTTATAACTTACAGCACCCATACTGCTCACCCATACTGCTCACAGTGCTGTATATTCACACACACACGTGTGTGTGTGTGTGTGTGCCTCGTGTTACAAATCGCTTACATCTTGTTCAACCAAATAAATTATTTACTTCACTTATGGGGCTAAATTTACAAGCTTATGAAAACACGTGATGAGTTATTTAGTTACCCTAACATTAAGGGGATTCACAGTTAATTTGCATATTAAATTATTAATAGTTATTATTAACAGCAATCAAATTCCATTTCTCAAAGGTATTGCCAAAATGTTACTAGTTTTGCTAATGACTACGATCATGCTAGCAAGCTAGCAATGCAGACTTGCCGTGCTGTGAGCAAACAGATGTTGAAGTGCACAATGTTTGTAGACCAGGGTGTGTGTTTGCATCTTACCTGCACGTCATAGGTGCCATTCATCATAACCATCCTGTGCTGCTGACTGTGCACATCTTGCCTGGTCTTCCCCGTATCTTTGGCTTGGGTCCTCTGGCCCAGTCCTACCTGGAGGTCTATAGACAGTAAACACACCAGGCGGGAATCAGACCAGACGGAAAACCAGCGGTCAGACCACAGTCAGCAAGTAGCTATGCTGAACTATGCTAAACTAAAAGACAATAAATACATATTCGCATACATATACATTTTTCTAACAATAATAATTTAGAAAGAAAATAACATATCACAAAGATAAATACAATTGTGGACAGGCAAACATCAAAGCAAGTGAACTAGTGATGCTAATCATTGCATGGTTAGTACTACTCAGCTAAACCCTTATGAGGTCTTGGCTTCCACTCTGCTAGCGGCAATAATTAAGAACAATGTGTGCTTGTGCATGAATGATTTATCACTCTTTAATTCAACTGATTACTTACCAACGGTCTTTTGACATGCTTGTTTTTCAGGTACTAGTGCAATCAGCCTAAATGGCCTTCATGTCATTAAACGGTGTTGGGTGCAGGAGAAACATGCCGAACTGAATTGTGTCATTATTTGAACCACATTTAGTGACTAAACGTGTTCTGTTTAAATAGCTGTGAAAAATCAATAGTTTGTTGAGGGTTGTTTTGCTTAACTAAACTGAATTTGTCAAGATTATCGAGAAAGTTTTAAGCAAGAAATCAAACTGTTGAATAGACTTAATCAAAGTTCAATTGCGGGCTCATTGCAGACACAAAGTAAAGTGGTTTTGCGGGTATTCATTGGTGTTTGTCATCTCCTCCTTTTAGTTTTGAAGATAAAACGATCAATAGACGGGTTTTAGGAAGGAAAGTATTTGGCAATAAGGAACATGTAACATTTGTAATGTCAATGTTTTCACATTTGGTCTGCAACCCCAAAACAGAAACCCACCCAGATCACCATTATAGCAGTCAGTACCTTGGAGTGTGTGTTGGGGGGCCATGTTGTGTAAGGCCAGGATGTGAGTGTCCAGGGCCGCATCCTGCCGCGTGCGGTTGTGGAGACCCAGGTGGTACTTCCTGAAATGCTTGACGAGGTCGGCGGGGTCGTTGCCATAGTAACCGTAGCCGCACACGTTGCACTTGAAGTCCTGGAGTTTCGGGGAGGGGCTGGCGGAGAGGGGCGGGTTCTCTGCGGTTGACCCCGCCCCCTCGGCCTGCCTGAGGAGGAGAGGTGGCGCGAGGCTCTCGCCGTCCTCCCTCGGGGTCTCTTCTCGCTCCCTCTCTCCGTCCTCGGGCTCTGACTGGCTCTCGGGCCTGTCCGTCAAAGCCTCCCGTCCTTGCTTGGCCCGCCCACCGCCTCCTTTCCTCCCCACCTTGTCGCTGTTGCCGTAGCGATCATCCCTGGCTCCGACCGACGAGGGGGAGACGGATGAGGAGACGCACTCGCTCTCCGCCCCCTCCTCGTCCTCCTCCTCATCCTGCTCCTCCTCTCCTCGCGTCCGGCCGGACGACTCCGGTTCCGACGGTCGGATTATCCGCTCGGCCTCTGCTCCAACTCTCCCCTCCTCCTCTCCTTCCTCTTCCTCTTCTCCTCCTCCACCTCCACTTCCACCTTGCCTCTTTCCTTCCTCTTCCTCCTCTTCTTCACCTCCCACACTCCGGATAGGGGGATTCTTCTTCCTCACCATCTCTGGAAAGACAACAAAACTACTCAGTCAGCTCTCAATGATAATGACCCCTGACCCCCAAGTATAGCTTGTCACGCACGACAAGCTGTGAATCTGTAATGGTTCGGCGATACCTGCCATCACCGTTCCACCCATAGACTTATTATTAGATAGACACAGTGAAGAAAATGGCGGCTCGATCTTACCAAGTATTTCCTCATTGTCGCAGTGAAGCGCGATATTCTAATTAAGGGTGTCTTAAGTGGCTCTTTTGACACATGCGCAGTACAAACTGAAGATTACGTTGCAACCTGCGACACTGGAGTTCCCGATCTCAAGCCTCGTGCATGTGCGTCATAGTACAACATAAAATAACAGGATTTTTTACATTTTGTTTTGGACTGTACCGTTATATATTTGTAGGCATGTTTTGTTTAATATTAAGCATTTACACTAAAATTAGGATCAATGTTGTACTCGCAAATATGCCACTTGTTGCTCGGGGCAAGAGAAACGTACGCGCAGCTCAGACATGAGCGTTGGACTATGTTGCATGATTATTACATCATGACAAACCATTGTCGAAACTGGCTTTAATGACATTGTTAGAAAAAATATATGTACATAAGCACCAAGAAAATATTATTTAGCACCATATGAACCAAGTGCGGCACCTGAAAACATTTTTCCGGAGCAGTTAAACCGCTAATTAATTTATGAATGGGGTGTGTATTGCAGTTGGTCCTATAGGCTGTAGTTCAAGCCTAGAGTCAGACCCTGCCCCCCTGGTTCCACCACACAACCTGGGTGTTTTCCCCTGAACACTTCCTGGTTTCTCTCCCTTGTCATGCCCCACACCTGGTTCGAGTTGTGTTGATTGTCCACACTATATGTAGCGCTTCTGTTTCTCCCTGTCTTTGCTGGTAATTGTTTGTTGTCCCGGTGAGTGTTGCTCCTTTATTTTTATTAAATATCCTTCTGCTGCTCAAACCTGCGCCTGGTTCCTGCCTTTCTTGCTGCTCCCGTTACAGAATCACACACTACATACTATATACAAAATTACAGAAAATTAAAAGGGTAAATAAATAACTAATGCAAGAATGTATTTCAAAATCATGGAATAATTGCAGACTTATTGCAACAGACAAAAAAACCTAGGACAAGCGAAAATGTTATCATTTATTCATTTGTATTTTTTGAGATGTGAGATTTCAGCTAATATGCTGTTCATTACATGAGACTGGCAGAGTTCCTTCCCCTACTGACAGTGATGTATGTGTGCAGTCAAACAGCCTTGGTGTAATTTAAAAAACTTCTTTGAACGTCAAAAGTCGTGAGGTTTTCTCGACCGCAAACTTCGTCAAAGGGGAGCAGCCTCGGCAAATCAGAAACATCACAGCTGCCAGAGATTGTTCAGTGTTTGGTGGAGGGGGGGGGTAGTGAAAGATAGGGGAAAAGATTGGGAGGATCCCCAAATAATGCTTTAAAGTAGTTTTTTTTTTTGTCATAAAACATAAAACGCTTAACAAAAACCAGGGAGTTGCTCTTTTTTAGCATTATGGAAACCATCCGTGAGAATCTCCAAACACGCCACCACTTCAAACACAAAAAAAACTGAAAACCATATCACAGTGGGGGCGAGAGACGCGGAGAGTCAGCAAGAGAGCGAGGGGGAAGGGATATTAGGCACAAAGAGTGTTGCCAAAACCTTTGCTCGTCCCGCATGTAAGAGTAATGTAACACTTAATAGACATAGCGAGAGAGATGGAAAGAACAATTAAGTTAGTTGTTTTGTTTAATTAGCATTCATTAGTTAGCTTCATCTCTCTCTCGTTGCTGGTCTCTTTCTCATCATCGTATTCACAACAGAAACCTTTCTCTATTCCTTCAATCAAAGTGTAATTTTAAAGGAACTTTCAGCTACAATCCTCAGGCGCCCCCTACAGTAAGTCAGGGGGTGCCTGAGGGAAGACTTCCAAATCAAACTGATGTCAGTGTTTGACAGCATGCGGGCCAAGGTGCAGGCTAACCGCTGCTGTTTGCAACTGCTGCCAGCGGAATTTCCCCACGAATGTCCGAATGTCGCACCTAGACATCAGAGCAGACAATGGTAGAGGCTTTCACGAATGGGTGGAAATCCACAATATCTCCCCCCCCCACACACACACACACACACACACACAAAATCGATGTGATCCGACGTGTTCTCTGCTGTCTTCTTCCCTCCTGCTCACATAAACAACACACAAAGCCATCAAATAACTTAACATGTGTTTCACGTTAAACCAAAATCTTTCTTTTGTTGCAGTGGGGAACAATTGCGGTCGCTCTGTTCGCAGCAGTCGTGACATGCTGGGTGGGGAAGGGCGAGGGGGGGCGGGTACTGAGAATGCGAGACGGCGACGGCTTGTTTTGCGCTCCTATGTGTGTTTATCTGCGGCTGTTCAGTTCGCCGTCACCCGATCCAACAGACTCCTGATAGATGCCGTTAAGTGATCGCGTTTAGATCGACGCGACACAATAAAGAGAAAATATGCGTCTTCTGATGTTAGTGCCAGCAGGGCATGGCAGTGTGTGTGTAAGAATAATTTGTGTTTGAGAATGTGTATGTGCGTGAAAGATGTTAAGCACACGCATGTGTATTTGTCTTCTCTTCTGAGAGATAAATGCTTTGTATTGTTTACTGGTAGCAGATTTCAAACAGAGCTACAGCATCTTCACTTTGTGGGAAAATGAACACACACACATTCCTAAAAGGAGCTGATGGAGTACATCAGCTTATCACGTACATATGCAGACACAATGGACACACAACCACACAGGGCCGTATTTTAACGATCTAAGCGCCCAATCTAAAGATCAAGGCGCAATATGCATTTAGGGTGTGTCCAAATCCTCATTTGCTATTTTAACGGCAGATAAGTCGTCAGTGCGCCAGTTGCATAGTTCAAAAGGGTTGGACTTACTTATTTATGTGTGTGTTTTTGGCGTAACATAAACCAATCCGAGTGTCATCCCCTATTACCTTTAAAAATCCAGCTGCGCTTGCATAGGTGGATTGATACTATACCGGCGGGTTTGTGAAAGCGCTGGAGCAGACCATGTCTAAGCGATAGCGAGATCCCTAAAACATGTTGATGTTGTCCTTTCATTTTTAATCCTTTGCATGTGTGTGTGTAACAAGCAGAGTGTACGATCGTTGTGCACCCGCCATATGCGATACTATATTGATAATGTGCCGCGCCTTGACCAGGTTTTTTGTGAAATCACTTTCCGCTGCCTCAAGATAGCAATGCGCCAGCAATGCGCTAGACCACACTCATGTTTAGACCAACACACCCACGAGCACTGAAAATGGGTGCAAGTGCATTTGCTATTTACACAACATGGACTGGACTACGTCGGTCTGAACCTAGCAAAGACACTTGGGTTCCCGCTTTGCGGCGCATTGGGTCGGTTGTAAGATAGGGCCCATAGTCTGTACTCGTGTTTGAGGAGAGGATTGGAGAGTGAACAGGAGAAGAAAAATGTTTTGGGTATGTTGGCGCCTTAGTTAAATGCAATTTTCTCTTATTGACCATTTTAGCGTTCCATTGCATTTCCCTCTCTGCATCTCACTCCCTCGCTATGTATCGGTCTGGGTCTCTCGTTCCCGAGCGAATGGCTATTAAAACAAAGCAATTTATGTCTGAGGGCCCACGCCTAGACCAGCCTTGGCATGGCAAATACAGTGTGTGTGTGTGTGTGGAGAGAAAATCCCATCTGACATTCACCACACCCAGAGTTCATCACTCACACACACACACACACACACACACACACAGAGAAATAGTGGAAAACTACAGATCATTGTGGTAAAGTGATGAAGTTGAAATCCCTCTATACAGTATGAAGTGCAGGCTGACCAAACTGTATTTCCATCTGCCTCCTTTAAGGGCGATTCACTGATTAATTCAAGATTGTCCAACATTAACAACATAACAACAATAATACTAATTAGTCTTGATTTGTGTTGTCAATGCTGTAATGTGAATACATCAAAATGGCATTATTATTAAAGGAAGGCTGTTAGTAAACAACCTGACCGGATGAAATCTGTAACCGTGAGCCCAAAGGACCTATGTAACCACGACTTAATGCCACATGGCTCAAGGACGTTGTTTTATCAGTCCAAAGCCTATTAGACCATATATAAAGTCACTTTATACAGCGACACCACCAACTAAATAGAAAAGAGTTTCAAACATATAACCACATATAACCACTTTCAAATCAAAATTCTGGTTCTATGGACGAATTTCAAAGACATAGCACAAGATGGTTTGAACCCCCCTTATAATAGGCTGGCCTACTACTCAAGAACTATTGGGATATGTGTCTTGTTTTTACATCTTTCCTTGCTCTAGGCTATATACACAGGCTGGAACCATTACTATCAGCTACAATTAGACACAGCCTACCACAATGTACCACATAACAACTACTGCTACCAGCTACAATTAGCCCCCATACACCACAACAGCCCCAATACCCCTAGCTAGCACTATGACACTTAATCATTCCCATCTACTGCAATTACCCCCAAAGGCTACTTTAGCCATTAGAATGAATGGCTACAATTAGCCGATAACACCACCGCAATGCTAGGCAGATATATTGGGCCAATATCTGCATCTATAGTCACTATAATCCTTATACCAAAAGGTTCTTAACTCAAAGGAAACACATTAAATTAAAAAATAATAAAAAAAAACATTCTATCCTGTTACCTAAGTTTTGAGTTTTGACCTGAAACTAATGTTGTTCAATCAATACAACAGATTGATTGTAAGACAATATTTCATGTCAAATTCACCAAATATCTCACCAAATATAGCCGGATAGCTTAACCTTCTCAGTGCATGCTAAAAAACACAGCCTTAGCTCTTTCAATATGAACAGAAAGTGGTGCAGGACGCAAACACAAATATCCTAGCTTCCGCAATGCATTTTCAATGTGTGCGGCGGAATTCTTAGGGAACACCCTATGGCAATGAAGGAAGAGCTGGTTTTGTCCTGATCAATTTCAAATATCAATAAGCTTTCTCCTGCATGTCTTATACTTTATCTATATTTACATATTTAATGCTTTCTAATCAGACACACTCTGTAACTGTACAGCTACATATTTCTGTTGACCCCAGATACCACCCATAACCGCCAAACCCCCCCCCCCTCTCGTGGGACAGCCTCAGTTGGCATCACTGTGTTTCATAAACAAAGTATTAATGCTGAACATATGACGATATCGTGCCAAAGGCAATGTCTCATTACTTCAACAGTCTCTCTCGCTCCGTCCTGTCTCTCAAAATATTCCCTTCGCATGCACCGTCTCCCTTCGCCTGTCTATCGCAGCTCATTCTTCACTTCCAGGGCCTTTGCTTGTCTTCTTTCTTTCACTCTTCTCCATCTCTCCCTCCCTCATAAAAGAGATGAGAGAGAGAGAGAGAGAGAGAGAGAGAGAGAGAGAGAGAGAGAGAGAGAGGTCTAATGTAGCAAACTCCCCTCATAATCTAAACACGGAAAGAGAGGAAAGGTGAGGCGTGACAAAAATGTAAAGAAAGAAAGAAAGGCAGATTAAGGAAAAGAGGGTAAAGAGAAAACACCAGAGGGAGGGCAAAATTGGGAAGGTTAAAGTAGGACGGGAATGAGGAGAAACAGATCAGGTAGGGATTTTCCTTGATGAGAAGAGGGGGAAAAAATTAAGTAATGTCTGGAAGATGGACCACGGGGAGAATAATCTATTTTCTTGGTTTAAAATGGAGGGAAAAGAAATCAAGGATTGTCTGGGGACAAGGAGAGGAGTATAGAAAAGAACGCAGAGGGAGAAAAGAAGCAGTCAAGGAATTGCTAAGTGGCGCATGCTAATGAGTCCCTTCAAAATTATGCACCATCTCGGCAAACTAGCGATACCAAACACTTCACAAGCCGCTAATTAGCTTCACCAATGAAATGCGTGTATTGTTTATAGTTGACACCAGCAGCTACTGTTTGACTGCTTTATTAGAGAGAGAAAAGGCTTGTTCAATTAATAGAAAACTTCACCCGTTGACGTACAATGATATTTGAAGGACAACAGCACACTTTATCATGCCCAAGCACACCTTAACATGGATTGGGTGTAGTGTACCCCTAGCTACAGAAATCCCATAGCAGATACCTGACATTGTTTTGCTGTTCCAAGATGCCTTGCAGTACGCTGAGCACATGATTGACTATAGTTCTGAGGGGTTTCCAGCTCGTTTGGCTTTCCACAGATCCCTGCAGTTGTAAAAAGTCTGTATTTTTTGGGGGTATTTCAAAATCACTGACACATGTACACATCCTGGCCAAAAGAGCTACTACGTTGTGTTATTTTCCAGGGTTATCTCCCTTCAGAAGTTCACATCTATTTTACTCGCCCTGTATTTTCACAGAGGCAACTAGAGCCTTTGTAAGGTACAAAGAAAGTGTGTGTGAGGTGATCTGTGTGCTTTCTTGAGCCCAGTGCGGAACTGAATCTATTCGATAGATTCACTGCAAGAGAGACAATTATTTGATTGACTGAGTTAATGTCACTGTTAATTGAGCATCGCAGTCAATAATCCCATGCAGCTTCCCTTAACCCGTAACTGACTTTAAAAAACCTTCCACAAGTAGAATAGCTTTTCTGTTTAGTTTTTATTTCCTAGTAGATTTATTTCTGCATTTTTCTGCATTTAATGAACTTATTGAATTGAAAGCTTTTTGTGGTGGATTTGACAGATGTGTCCTACATGTAATAACTTCAAAATAAAATCATAGATTTATACAACAAACAATTGTCCGTAATAGTACTTATGGTATAAGTGAAATTATTTTTTTATTAATTTCAGTTGCACTGCTTTGCATCATGCACACAAAATGCACACGCTATCTACAAAACAAAATGCAAAAGAAGATGTGACACCCTTTGAGGAAAACCTATATTACAGTATACATATTCCTTTATGTATTCCATTATTATTATTATTATTATACTCCTTTATATCCAGTGGTGGGATTATAATGTAGATGGTCTAGTAAGTAATAACAGCTTCATCCAGGACTGGTAAGAGTGTAAAGAGATGAGGTGTGCACAGATGACTCTGAAACTGGATGTGTGAAGTTAAATGTAGTAATAGACTAATTAAAATGAGACGAGAAGACCACAGACAGACGGACAGACAGACAGACAGACAGTCCACCTGTTGATTCTCAAATCTCACGGCTTTCAGTTGCCCACTAGGCCCCTAATCGATGCCAGAACACAACACCCCCCCCCCTCCCTCCACACACACACAAACACACACACCCCTCTCCATCTCTCTCCCACACACTAGTTATACGGCACAAACCCAAATCTTTCCTGTCACAAAGTGTGCACACACAGCCCGTCTCCAACAGAAGGTACCGGGCTCATTTGTAAGAGTGGGTAGAGACATGCAAAACATGTCATCTTAAATGTCAAACATAATCAGACGTTCACAATGTAATACCCCTTTAACCCATTAAGACACGCGCTCCCTGTTTCAGATCCTTCCTAGCACACGCTCTCTCTCTCTCTCTATCTCTCTCTCTCTCTCTCTCACACACTGCGTACGACGCAGAGCGTCATCCTTCTTAAACACACCGTCTCTCAACCTTTCCCATTTCCCACTCTATAGCCGTCTAGTAATTTATCTGCCAAAACAACCCTTTGTCTCCTGTCTTCACATGTATAAAAAGAGCTGTAGGTGGTTAAAGCTCACTCTTGACTGGCTGACTGACTGACTGACTGTACTTCTTTTCATTAAACTATAGAGCCAAAAAACAAAGTCAAGCCAGCTTGTGTGCATGTCCTCTTGTGTTTGCGTGTGTGTGGGGTGGAAGGGGGGCTGTGGGGGAAGACGTATCGGGAAGACGTAAAGTTGTCGTTTTCTTTCATTTAAAGTTCTTTGACAGTCTTCAGAAAGTATTTCTTTCCAATATTCATAGAAATTGAGGCATGTTGGGCTGGAAGACTTCCGTCTCTGACGTGCTATTTCTTTTACGGTGTGTTTTCAAACCAAAAGATGAATGCATCTCTGGAGCAAGATTTCCAAGTTCTGACGAGGAAAAGTTTCGATTACTTTTCATCACCACATCTGTGGAGCCTCCGACCGTGATTCGCAGGAGCGCACGCTTGCCGTCCACGTCGAGCGGGGGTGGGGGGTTGGGGGGCATACTCATCTAGGAGCACTGATTCTTTCCGTGTGGTTTTAGAGGTGAATAAAAGACAAAAAAATACAAGAAAATAAATTATTGACATGACATTGTCACCAGCAACCCAAGTAATCCATACAAATAAATAAATACATAAATTCAGAAATTAGGCTGTGTGTAAGAGGAAAGGGAAAAATGTGAAAAAATTGAGGGAGGTGTAAAAGGGCATGGAAAGCCAAGACGCCATAATCCGCAAGTGTAAAGAACATAATGTCACCATAAACTGGCCACGAACAGGTAGCCTTGCGAGACCATCCTGATCTTGCGAGCTTCAGTTTCACAGTCTGGAGAGAACCAGTCTGGAGAGCCTGGAAATCAGGTGATTCAGGTCGGTAAACCAAGTGTGTTGCCAATCAGCGTCATAGTTCAGCTACGGTTGTGGTTTTGGTGTGACATAGATGACATGAAAACGCCTAGAGATAATACAATATAACATTGGTATTATTAGAATTTATTAGAAGGCAAAGGCAAAGGCTCTTCTCAATGGAAAATATGTTTTTGCTCTTCTCTTCTCCGACTTTTCTACTGCAAGAGTTGATAACAACAGACAGCTGGTTCGTCCAATCACATGCAAAGTATTTTATTGAAAGCGCCTGCCCTGTTGAATCAATGTTTCAATCAAGTTTCAATGGGTTCCCCAGATGGATGTGTCTTAACAGACACATATATCTGGTCTTGTCAGGTTAACGAACAGGTGCTCCACAGAGGAGTGAAAATAATTATCAAAAGAGTTGTTCAATGATAATTTGTGGAGAGCTTCAGAAAGACCTGGAATTAGCAGGTACAATTGTTTCAAAGAAAACAACGCTCACAACGCAAGACTCCATTGCTGAAGAAAAAGCATGTTGAAGCTCATTGAAAGTTTGCTTCAGATTTGGATGCCATAATACACACCATGTTTGGAGGACAAATGGCACTGCACATTACCCCAAAAACACCATAGAAACAGTGAAGTTTGGAGGTGGGAACGTCATGATGTGGGGCTGTTTTTCAGCATATGGTACTGGCAAAATTCATATAATTGAAGGAAGGACAAAGGAAAAATGTACAGAGACATTCTTGATAAAATTCTGCTGCCATCTACCAGGATGATGAAGATGAAATGAGGGTGGACAGATCTGAGTTCATAGAAGAGGCCCACGGAAGCCAAAGTCACACATGAGCAATGCATGCAATTATTTTCTCCATAGAGGTGTCTTGAAGCTGTCAATAACAACAAAGGCTTTTGTACGAAGTAATACATTTCAGTAAGCGTGTTCAATACTTTTTCCCTGTGTCATTTCACATTATTACATATAACATAGTTTCTGAATTTATGTTTAGTTTTTTTCTAGTGAAAATGTAATATAATGTAATAATGAAATATATTTACTGAGACGTGTTCAATACTTATTTTACCCGCTTTATATTGTGATGTACATATTAAAGTAAGTTGTATTTTCAGCTCCATTTTTTTATTTTCAATTATTGATGTGAGTATTGCAATATGTATCCTATCGCAATGTATCATCGTGATACGTATCGTATCGTGACCCATGTGTCGTGAGACGTAGCGTATCGTGACCCATGTATTGTGATATGTATCGTGACCCACACGATATAGTATACACAAGGTCCTTGGCAATACCAAGCCCTAATGGGCAGTATATTGAGGTTCAATATAACATTAGAATATATGCTTGTAGTAGTTGAATATTATTTCTCTGTTGTATCTGGTGATGACAATGTTATAAGTCACAAAAACACACAAACCAGCCATCCACTTGGAACATGCAGACAGTACTGTCACATGCACTAAATACGCCCTGGAAACCCTTTTCCTCTTTGCGCGCGTGCGTTTATGTGCGTGTGTGTGTGTGTGTGTGTGTGTGTGTGTATTCCCAAATATGTAATGGAGATAGATTCATTGGGGGATACATCCTGGTTATTCCCTGGGGGATTATATTTAAAAAGTAATGGTCCCAATACATCAATATCCCAAAATCCAATACTTTTTACTGTAATTTCCTGATGGTCATATAACAACTTACTTGAATAATAGCAGTAGCTTAGAACACTGGGCCATGATAATATACTGTATACAGTATATACACACTTTATATAAAATCAGCTTGTCAGCCATATAAGGTTACCAATATATTCTCATCCTTCAAATCCCATCATTAACGTGTGTGTGTGTGTGTGTGTGTGTGTGTGTGTGTGTGTGTGTGTGTGCATAATACACTGAAATCGCAGTCAACAGGTTGCTGGTACAAGTTTCTCTTGGGCTGTAAACAACGCTCAAGTAAGTCACTATGCATCCAAATTCAAACACACACACACACACACACAATATAATACTGGCTATTGCAATAAAAAGTGACAGACACACACAATGACAGTGTGTGTATTATAATGTGCCTGCTATTTCAATACTCTGTGACCTGAGACTATTTAAGACTCAATAGTCTGGCCTCTGGAATCACTAGATGTCTGGATTTTAACTTTAACACACACACACACGAGCGCGCGCGCACACACGCACACACACACACACACACACACACAGTATATATACACTGTATATAATGCCCCCGCACACACACACACAAACACACAGTTCCCCGCTAAGGTCCTTAGAGTACAGTGTGTGTGTTTGTGTGTGTGTGTGTGTGTGTGTGTGTGTGTGTGTGTGTGTAGCATACCACGTGTGTGTGGTCACGTCTAAGAAAGCTCCTTTATAAATGGATTCTCTCTCTCTCTCTCTCTCTCTCTCTCTCTCTCTCTCTCTCTCTCTCTCTCTCTCATTGGTGATGTCACACTAACCGATTTTGCGGTTAGCAAAATATGGTCAAGCAGCTATGTCTGGTGTGTGTGTGTGTGTGTGTGTAACCTCATTTATAACGTGAGGAATAAATCATTGTACTGTCACAGGGGAGTACAGTTATACACACGCAGGAGTATGGAAAACACACGGACAGGCAATGAGGAGTGTGTGTAATTAATTATTGTTCAACTTGCTGCCAGGAAATAGCCTAGTGGCTGGCAATGAGACAACATTTTAACCGAACACACATTGGGATATATAGACACTCTAAGAGAGAGAGAGAGAGAGATACAGATATAGAGAGAGAGAGAGAGAGAGGCAGAGGGAGAATTCCAGAGATCCAGGTGTGCATAAAACACAAACATACAACACATTTCATTCATTTGGGGCCCTATCTTACACGCGGTGCGACGCAATCCACCAAGGTGCTAGGTGATTTAAAAAGGGAATGGGAAATAACTGGTTTATTGTATGTTACACCCAAAACACACCCATGATTTGGATTTGGACATGCTCTAAATGCACTTGCAACTTGCGCTTTAGACTGTGTACTTAGATCGTTAAAATATGGCAATAGTTCCATACACAAATGTGCAGAAGTGAACATAAATACATACCATAGTATACACATAAATATACACACAAGTAAAAAGAAAAACACACAAAAAGCGCACAAACATTATGTATCAGCAGAATTGTTTCACTACCCCATAATAATTGATGATTAAATTCCATTGCAATATGACCACATTAAAAGATTAGTTCCGCTGTTAACATCTAATCACCTACATCATTGAAAAACAATCCAGCATTCATTACATCCTCATTTAGTCACTTATTGCACATGGAAAAAACATTAAGCAATGACAAACACACATACACACACACCACTTAAATAGTAACAAAGCCCCAGATAAACATTGAAAGCATTGAACATTATAAACAAACATGAATCACACACCCACATAAATGGGGATATCGACTTAGACAACAATTCATACATTTAGGCATTTAACACACATACAAAGACTCCCAAAAAATCTAAATGCGTGTGATAGATACTAAAGCCTCACCTAACTCAAATCTCTTTTGAATGGCTTAAAAGTGCTGTTATCGAGCACTTGAAGAAAGATGAGACAAACACATAACTGACACCGTGAAAAAGTAAAAAAGAGGGGAGAAAAAATGTGTGGTAACACCACCCATCAAAACCACAAGCCAAAGCAATGCACCCAAACTCCACATAAAGAAATAGACCCGCCCACAACAGAACATTTGCACATCATTTTATTGGATGTTCTTTGTGCCTACTAAGACAGTGGAGTTTACCACACTGGGGGAACTGGAGAGTCAGATTGTGTGATTGACTCCCAATAACTATCTATGGATAATTAGACAACCATTAATCAAGTATATTACCGTAAGTATGAAGACTATTGATACAGAAATCCATACAATTGAATACCCAGTGTGTTACTCATAATTCCAATGGCAACAGTAATGTTTTAAACCTTACAGTACATGCACTAACTAAACTATTCCATCCAGGCAGAGAGGAAAATGCCTTATTTTGATGTCTCAGTAATTAGTGTGAGACGAGAGTCCCGTTCCATTACTTTGGTTAAATACTGTACATATTCCCTGCTCAGTAACCAAGGAAACATACTAGAACTAGTCTGTTCTCTCACAGGCTAGTGAAGCGTAGTGCTGGAACTCCGGAACAGTTCAGAAAAATTTCCATTCTGTTATCTGCATGATCAAAGTATGTTTATCCTGTTATCCTATTACTAAATCTACAGACAATAAAGGAGTTGGAAAGGCACCCTTCATAATGTATAGTATATTTTCAATAGTCCTACATTAACAATTAGTTTGGAGTGCTTTTCCTTTCTGAAATCTGAAGGAATATCAACCCTCTGAGAGCGATGGTTTAAAATTAACAAGTAGTAGGCGTTTGTATTTAAACAAGAAATATACATATTAATTATTAAAACTTTAGCTCTTAAACAATATGTCTATCCAAAGTATTGTTTCTTGTAACACAAGGAACACTGGGAAAGGGGGCGGAGCATAGCGCAGACACATAATACTCACTTGCCTGAGTCTTAATTGAATAAGCATCAAGCCTTTAAGCCTCAATTATGTTTGCAATAAGCTGTATTAGGAACACCCCCCACAAAACGGTACAAATAAGACTACACAAGTGTGATTCAACGCAAGGAAGCAAGGGTAAAGCCCACTGTGGGACAGTAACTGAAGCTGAGCTCACCTTTCACTTTATTTAAAAAAAAGTATCCAGAACATACTTTGTTTTTGTTGTTATTATAATTGGCGAACAAATACAATTGTGAAGATTCTGGTTCTGCATACACCACAACACACACTCAATAAGGGCGTTACTCTTCTGAGTTTAGGAAAGACAGAATGCCCATGTCTCCGTCCAGCTACCGACCTACCATGATGACACACACTGGAGCGCTAACACAGCAAACGCAGCTTTACTTGGCCAGAGAGGTCTGCACAGTTAACAAACACACACACACCAACAACCAGCTTTCATTCCTCACCTTCTCCACCACATTCATCGCCACATGCTCTGATTTTCTTCCTTTTTATTTTTTTCCTTTCAGTTTTCAAAGCGCTGGACCCCCCCCCTCCCCCCCGAACAGACTTCTGAATGTCTCCTAATTCATTCCTAAATGTGCTGAATTCTCCCTGTGACTTTGTTCTTTTGACCCCCTATGTCTCATATCCCGCAGAGAAACATAAAAGAGCGCTAAAGGAGAGGGAGAGTTAGGGGAGCTGTTTCTTTTCAGTCCGAAAGACAACAGAGGGAAATGTGAAATCAAATTAAATCACTAAAGTGTAAAACGTATATTTAACCTTACGCCGTCTCACTACACGTCCTTTATTCCACATGCACTGAAAGAAATGTATCTCTCTCTTTCTCTGTGAGCGTGTGCCTGCCTGCACCTTGTGTGTGTTTCCTCTACATTTCCTGTGATCAGAGCTAAAGGTTACCGACGACAGCAGCTCTCTCTCACACAACACACACACAACACAAACGAGAATGTGCCGTTGCCCATTGCCCTACCATGGGAACTGGTGTTCCATCATCACTTCTGCAGTAGGTGAGAGAGAGAGAGAGAGGGGGGGGGGGGGGGGGGGGGGGGGGTGGGTGTTACGTGAAAATGTTTTTACCCCCTTTTTGGGGGAATTGCCCCCCCGCGGTGGCGCGATGGGGGTGTG
>JAODUE010013358.1:0-26491 GCA_027564755.1 Amblyopsis hoosieri | reverse complement strand
AGATATTTCCAACAGCTCTTTCAATACTTTATCAATTAAGAACAACTGAGAAGACTCCTGGAAAGATAAATATTAAGAAGAAAAAACGACAGAGTAACACAAGCTCAGGTACAGTGCAGCAAGTGTCTGGACATGTGTGAAGGAAATATAAGGTTTAGAGAACTTACACGGATGGATAAAAGGAGAAAGGAGTGGTGTTACACAGGACCCACCTCCTCAGACAATCTGTTGTTTTCATAGTGCAAGAAGTTTGATTGGCTGCTGATGAACTGTCGGATGATGTCAAATACATCTTCCATCTCTATGCTGTAAGACACACGCATAGTTACCTTTACAATGCAACTGTATTTTAGATTTCATTTTGTCTTCAATATTACGTTTTATTTTTGATTTTAATGGTAGTGAAGAGCGGCAACTTCATCAATGCACGGTGTAACTAAAGCAAACCCAGCAGCAGAGCTAATCTTGTTTTCATTCTAATATTTCTAGATGTGTTTTGGCATGTCAGTCTAGTGTCACCTTACGTGTCATGTGATGTGTTTTCCCTCTCATGCTCTGATTGGTCTCTGCACACAGTCTGCAGGATGCTCTTTGCCTGACTCTGCCAAACACGCAGCGCCTTCTCCATCTTCAGCCAATCTGAGACCTTCTTACTGCGTGGGTGACCAATCGCTGCCCTGAGATTGGCTGACCAGGACTGCATCAGACCAGCCAGAGCCATGATCTGGACACGGACCCCTGAAAGTAAGTAAGTAAGTAAGTAAGTAAGTATAGTTTATTTATAGAGCACCTTTCACAGACAAAGCTCACAAAGTGCTATACAGTAAAAGCAATGCAAATAAACAAAAATAAAAGTACATTATAATATAAAACAAAAACCTAACACTATGTTGCTAATTAAAAGCTTGCTGAAAAAGATGTGTCTTGAGCTGTTTTTTAAAAGTGGCCACAGAATCTAAGGCTCTCAAGTCTAATGGGAGAGAGTTCCACAGCCTTGGTGCCACCAAGGCACCTCTCCTCTCGTCTTAAAATGTGTTCTTGGAAACATGAGGAGCCTATCAGAAGTGGACCTCCAGTCAATGTTTATGTACAACAAGGTGGGACTCACCTTCCTCCCCCTTTGTACGGATGCCTAGCTGTTTGTGGAGCTCAGTCACGGCCATGCTCATTTTCCTCATGGCCTCCTGGCCCCCAGGGGGCGCTCCATCTGGTCCTGGGTGTCTCCTGAATATCCGTAGCCCTGTGTCGACCCAGACGTCCTGCAGACGGCCCAACATCTCCATCAGCTCCTCACAGGAGAGAAGGTGCTCGCCCCCATAACGTTCACACTGCACAGTCAACGTCTGAGAGAAAAGACCAGAATGTTTCCATTAGAGCTTCCCTGCCTCTTGCACTTCCAACTAGAATAACCACACAGAAACATGCATCCCCCCCAACACACACACACACAGCATCCCTACACAATAAGTAAAAGTATTGTCTTACATTTGACCACTGCGTCAAGTCAGCACAGATCTCCTCTAAAATGCTCTCATATTTTGGATTCCTTAAGAAAATAAATATATATACAGTATATATATATATATATATATATATATATATAAAAAATAAATCACAATTAACAGATAATTAAGCCACAGGCTTCCCTTGTAATATATGACCGGTGCATAGCAAAACATACAGTTTTGACAAGAGAGTAGGGAGAATAGTTTTAGCAGTAGATTCTTTTAACGTACATTTAAACATTAATATTTATGGGACTAAATAGACAGGACATCTCATTTAAAATGGCACATGGCAACTTTATAAGAAAATAATAACTTTCAGTTGTTTTTCCCAATGTCAGTGAAACCGACAGCATTAACATTTAAAAAACAGTGCGGTTGTGAGCACAGTGGTGCTCATATTAGTTATCCTGTGCAGAGTTAAGACTAAACAGTTGTGTACTGCTTGTGTGCAGAGCAGACGGCCAGCCACTTGGTGATGCCATCCTGGATGTGGTGTATCTGTTGACACTGAGCATGCTCAGTTTGCCTCAAGGCAGACATGAAGACACTCAGCTCATCCTTCCATTTGTCAGTCATCTCCATGACGATGTTCAGGTCGTCTGTGTCCTAGATACACAGACTCAGTATAGTCTAGCTACTAAGATTATGCTCAAACAATATATTGTAATGTATACATATTAGCATATACTGTATTTCTTTTGTCAAATAAGATGAATACATTTAGTACAAAATAGTAAAACTAGTGTGTGTGTGCGTGTGTGCGTGTGTGTGTGTGCGTGCGTACCTTGGAAGACAGCAGGAGCGTGAAGTGCTTTGCTGTGTTAGACCAGGCCTGTTCACTGACATGAAGCCTGCTGGCCACATGAAGTTTCTTCACACGGATGATCTAAGAACACATGAACGTACACGCACACACGTAGTGTATATATTAATTATATGTATTGACCAGAAGGTACGTGTGTGTGTGTGTGTGTGTGTGTGTGCGTGCTTTGTCCAATTCAAGTCAGAGCTACAACTGTTAGCCAAAACTACCACGTTATATGATACTGAGCTTTTGTACAGTAGGATGCTACAAGAGGCTTGTGGCCATCTCTGCTAAGGTAAATGGACTGCATTTATTTAAGGTTTGTGTCACGAAACAGAGTATTAATCCTTTAACTTGGGTACAACTCATTCAGCAATGTTTAGGCAAGCATTTTACATCTATCTGCTGCTGCTGGTGTGTAGGACAACTCATAGGAGCAACTGTGTTTCAGACAGATTGACCGACAGCCAGGGGTGTGTGGTAAGAGACGCTGTTCTATTGCTGTATATGAAAACATCACCACCATAACAGCAGAGCAGCACCAGGCTAACATGCTAGGTTACTGTAGGGCTGGAGGCACACCTTCAGCGCCAGGCTGTAAGAGACATTCCTCCAGAGGTCTCTCTCCTCAGACAGCTTCTCCTGCTCCACCTCCGCTCTCCTTCTCTTCATCTCATACAGGTCATGATAGTCCTGCAGCAGGCTGGGAAAAGACAGTGGTGATGATGATGATGATGATGATGATGATGACACAACTAGGTAAGTGCTTCTCAAATTAATTAAAAAATGAAGAGACCATGGCACATAATACAAATATTTTAATATTTAAAAGAAAACTAAAGTATATATGAAATTCTAAATAACGTTGTATAAATAGTAGAACCAGAGAAATCCTGGGATAATATAGGTGCCAAGCAGGCAGCAACATTAGCATTGTGTGGGAGTCAAATGGCCTAACCACTTGACTAGACTATCCTGTCCTACTTTAGGACCCTGAGCACCCCGCCACAGCTCTTCGAGACTGAAACAAGGATTCAGGAAAGAGTTTAGAACTAATAAAATTCAGAAGCAGAATCCAAATTATTATTAATATATGTTTATATTTAAAATAACACATTAATAATAGCAAGTGTGAAGGCAGACTCACTCTGCATTCTTCTGAGCCTGGTAAAGGGCTTCAGCCAGCTCCTGCTGGGCGTGTTGGGTCTGCTGAGTTACAGCTTCATTATGGGCCCTGATGTCAGACAGCTCCCTAGGACACAGAACTGTTTAGGAGCGTCTCCGAGGTTCACCCACACTGCACCCAGGACATTACTAAGAGCCAGCACCCTGAGCTGACAACACGTAGTATGTTGTGGTTCCACCCTGGTGTACTGCAAGGTGTGGTAAAGGACCTGTCTAGCTGCTGGACGGAGCTCTTGAAGCAGAGGATCTCCTCGATGAGTCTGCGGTCCAGGGTTCGCTGGGCCACGGTCTCGGTGTGGAGAGCCTTCAGCTGCCGGGGAACCCGCTCCAGCAGGGACGCATAGCGCTGTCTGGACAGGAAGCAGTCAGGACAGGACGTAGGCTAAGGTAGCCTAGCCTCTATCTGACATTATGGCTGCATAGATAGAGCTGTGCTACAATTATGCATTATACTGGCTGAACATAATGACACAAATGAAAAATGACATCTGCACAATTGTTTTAAAATTCAATAATTATAGCAACATTTTGTTAATATTAATGTCTTTATATTTGGTTTCAATAATAGCTAATACTAATGAAACAATTAATACAGTGAGATGATGAGTTAAATGGTTTCTAATCCCATATATATATATATATATATATATATATAAATATAGGACTATGTATAAGGAAACAACTGAGTGAGGATGATGATGATGACGATGATGACCTGAGCTTGGCCAGTAGCTGGCCCTTCTCGGCACACTCCACGCTGGCCTGGCGGATGAGCTCGTGGAAGACAATGTTGTAGATGTTCTGCTCCTCCTGGACCAGCTCCAGCAGAGCCTCCATCTTGACACCGCCAGGGAAGAGCAGGGGGAATGACATCACCACAGCAACCAGTATAGGGAGCAGGGGAAAGCAGACAGATGACTCTGATAACTAGTGGGGCACTGTGCTAAGCCAGTGTTCCCCAACACTGTCCTGCATGTTGTAGATGCCTCTGCTCCAACATGACAGCTTCATATGAATATGGCATTATCAGGCTGCTAACGACCCATTCATGTGAATCAGGTGTGTTGGAGCAGGGAGACATACAACATGCAGGACAGTGGGTCCCCAGGACCAGGGTTGTGGAACACTGCTGTATACTAGCAGTGCAGATGGCTGACTTGTAAATTGTAGTCAGCTATTGCAAGCTATTTGTAAGCTAATAAACTTTTTGCCAAATTCACCAAATATCTCCTCGCTGCTTCCCGTGCTCTGTGTGTGCTTAAAAAATGATGTGGTACTTCTACACAGCCCTGGCTCCGTATTTAGGATAAGTGGCGAACACCGCTCACAACAACAAACGTTCTGGAGAATAACTAACCCTGCCTGTTGTGGGAAACCAACTGTTTTAACACTACTATTGAAGACTATGTAGCCATAGACATTTCGTACATACTATTCTATTACATTGGAATGTCAGTGTGTGTGTGTGATCACTGCCTGTCTTTATCTGTTGTTTATGTTACTGGTGTTGGCCAAGGCCACGTTACTGTGGCAACGACATCATGACTGAACTAACAGCATATAGACACAGACAGGGACTGAGAGAAGCGGAGAAGAGATATTCCAGCTAGAGAGAGGGTTAACACCAAATATTGAATACTGAAACCATCGTTAGGGTTAGCGTTGTACATGTACTGTCACAACTGTGAATAAAACCACCATTCTCTCCACTGATTCATTGTCAATTCATTATTAATTAACTGTGCAAATCTATAAGAAAACAAACTATCATATCTGCTAAAAACACTTTAAACCCCTCACCTTTTGGCTTGGAGTCGACCACCATAAGCACTAACCTATCTTGCTCCCTTGTATTATATAAAGTATTATACAATATACAATGCTGTATGTATAATACTTTGTATTAATAATATGTATTCTATATTAATAATTACATGAATTGTGTTACCAACTAAACACATATTTTTTTTTGGGTGTTTTCAACCCCCACTGTAAGTACCCTTAAGGTGTGTTAAGAACACTGCAGGTCCAATACCATTACTTGCGGGAGTAAGAGGTCATGACCTCTGTGACAGTGGTACCTGGGAGAGGTTAGTGAGTTCTTCAGGTGGCTTGTTCACGCCAGCTTTCTCCAGCATTTCATCCATCACCTCCATCAACTGGACCACCTCCAGCCTACCACTGGGTCTCCTGGACGGACACACACACACACACACACACATACATTAAAACTGGACACAAAACATAATAGTAGGTTGGCAAGATTGTACTCACTAAAATATATAATAAAAAGTAAATACAGTATAATCTTGCTTTAAATAGAGCTGAAAAGTGACTGAGCTTGGCTCAGTGGCTCAGGTAAAAGCCTATTTGTATAGAGTATACAGGGACTTACAGCGAAGGGAAACTCCTCAGTCTCTGCTTTTCGTCCCGCAGCTGAACTGTGAATTTACTGACGGAAAGATAAAGTGTACAGACACATTGCATTCATATAGTAGACCCCATTACTGTACAACTTATCCTTCCCATTACAGTAATCATTTCAGTACGGTATGCTCAGTAAGGTAAGTCCAGCACTCCCAACAGGTTCAGATCATTATTTGTCAACACACTAATTTCCCCAAAGTATCGGTCATTATAAGTCAAAAGAAATATACAATATAAATGGTAAAAACACATCAAATGATGAATACATCTTATATTTAGGCCTATCTAGGTAGAATGTATAGAGTTCCTACTTATAACTAATAGATTTAAGGTCTCCTTTGTTTAAACAGCAATTGCTAGGCTGAATACATAAATGACTGATGACAGTTTGTGCCCACATTGTCTCCATAGAAGTGATCCTGCACTTGCACTGTACTGAAATATACAGTATTTTTGTCTCTGTATTCTTTCTAATATGTTGTTTTATTTATATTCAGTACATTTCCTTTTGGATTTTTTAAGATGGATTGAATGTGTGCATTACCTGACTGCATTCAATTGTCCCCTGGTGGGATAATACATTTGACTTTGATCTGATTTAGGCAGGGCTGACTCACTCGCTGTAGATCTTGAGAGCCTGCAGACCTTTGTTCTTCACTATGTGGTATTCCTCAGGGATCAGACTCTCAGCGAGGCCTGACTCCTGTGGACAGACATAGGCCGGGACATCAGTACGTCTACAGGTAACCGTGGTAACCAGTCTTCATCTGGAGACTGTTTATCAAGCCTGAAACCTCTAGAGTGAGGTAGTGTTAGGGTTACAGGTCAAATCTCAACACCTGTGTGTTGCCGTCGCTCGACACAGCGACAGGTGGGAGGGGCTTCGTTTTCCTCTGGGTTGTCATGGCGTCACACAGGAAAGAGATGTCCCTGTGTCAACACAGCGCATAAGGACAGACAGACATATGGGTTCTGACTGATGTGACTGTTGAAATATAAACATCTCAAAGTGTGTTGTTGCCCACCGAAGGCGTTGACGTGTGTCAAAAGACACCAGTTTTAGAACGTAGTAAATGTAACGGAGGCATCTGATGAAGCACATGGATGCCAAGGTTTAGAACACTGTTGTTTCTTACAGTAAACATGCACTGAGTATGTGCAGATCTTTAGCTCCTCTGTCAATTTGTCGTGACGTTTCGAACATTATTGAAAGTGCATTTGCTGGGTGGAGCTGTGGCACATGTAATAACTTCCTACCCATATGGGCCTTAGTGCCTTGGATGACCAGGGTTTTGAATCTGGCCTGTGGTCATTTCCCAAGCCTTCCAGTTGTTTCCTGTCTCTCTCTACAATCCTATATAATATAAAGAAACAATTATAAAAAAGTGTGTTCCTTCAGGCCCTTACAATGCCAGTGGGTGTTTGCCTTTAGTCTACAGTACAGTACCTAATGAATAATGCCCACACAGCACTGCATAGTATTTAGGCTACAAAAACCGAGACTGCCTTCTGTAGCCTATATTATATTTAGAATAAATAACTACAATAAATGGCGGGGGAACATCCCATAAAATAAGTCCAGTCTTACTGTAGGCCGTGTGTGTGTGTGTGTGTGTGTGTGTGTGCGCGCCTGGATAAGTTGTGTTCCAGAAGAAGGCTTGATTGTGTAGAGTGTGTCGGGGGGGCTAATAGCATTAGCTCTCTTAGCTGGTGTGCTACAGTAGCTTGTATTTCTGACCATATGAAGAGCTGTGTTATGAGTTCTGACCTTCCAGCCCCATTCAGAGAGGTGGGCTGGTCTAGAAAGAACCCATATTTCTTAAGACCTAGTGGGTGATTCCAGACTGCATCGGGACGTGGGATTCCATATTCCTTTGGGGAAATAAAGTACAACAGTATTTCTGATCAATTTGATGATATTTATTTTAATGGACAAACAATGTGCTTTTATTTCATAAATAGTAGTACCTTTTTGCCATGCTTGTGGTGAGCAGATCCCAACTGGTCTCTGGTGCAGACAGCAGAGGTCAGGCTGGCCAGTAGTTGCTCTGGAATCATGTCCATATGGATGTTCTTGATGCTCTCCTCAGAGGGACTGTTCCTCAGCTGAGGGAGCGCCACTGAAAGAGCAGTTGAATATTAAACTACTACTACTACTACCATTACCTACTACAGTACTATATTACACACACCTCTACACTGGAAACATAATAATAATAATAATAATAATAATAATACAGTTTATTTGGGATGCCTTTCTTAACACTCAATAACATCTTAAATTGCAAATACATAGATATAAAACAGTTGGCTGAAATATACATACTATAGTAATAAACATTTGATCTGAGAAATATATACAAAATAAATTAAAATAAAACAGTCAGGTGAGAGTGGAAGAAAGGGTCAAACATCATAGGCAACCTTGAAGAGGTGGGTTTTGAGGAGCTTAGCAAACAAGGTGACCGTGGTAGCATGTCGAATGTGCAGTGGAAGTGCGTTCCAGAGTCTGGGGGCAGAGCAGCTGAAGGCCCGAGCCCCCATGGTGGAGAGGAGGAATGGGGGGGTGACGAGAAGTCCTGTAGAGGAGGAGCGAAGAGATTGGGAGGGAGTATATGGCAGGAGAAGGTCAGAGAGGTAGGAGGGAGACAGATTGTGGCGGGCCTTGTATGTAAGGAGGAGAATCTTGAAGTTTATATGGAACTTTACAGGAAGCCAATGAAGTTGAATCCGACTAGGAGTGATGCGATCTGTTGACTTTGTTCGTGAGGATTCTGGCAGCAGAGTTTTACTAATTGGAGTCTATTGATGAGTTTGGTTGGGGAGCCAGAGAAGAGAGTTGCAGTAATCCAGACATGAAGTGGATGAGGGTTTCAGTTCTTGAGTATGAGAGTGAGGGGCGGAGTCTAGATATGTTGCGGAGGTGGAAGAAGGATGCTCGGGTGGTGGTTTTGACGTGTGATTCAAATGAAAGGGAGTTATCAAAAGTGATACCAAAACTTTTCGCAGTTGTTGACAGTGGGATGGGAAGACCGGCAATGTTCAGCCTGGAGTTGTCTTGTGTGGGGAGAGTGGATTTGGAGCCAATGAGCAGGATCTCTGGGTGTCGTCCGCATAGCAGTGAAAGTCAATGTTCTCGCGAGCAGCAGATCAGTTAAAGTCCGCATTTCAGTGGAGGCGAAACAGGGCCGATCCACTGTGAAAAAACGAGACATTGCAGACAGCGGAGGGACACGACCTCTGACATCTTGCAGGCTTTAGTTTGACTTTGCCACATCAGTCTGGACAAGCTTGAAATTGACCTTTCGCCAGAGTGTGCTGACAGGCAATCTGACTAATCAGAAGGCCGAAATAGGTTGTTCTATGGCTACGCGTCACACTGTCTGATAAACAAGAATCACTGTGTTCGCCGTGGGAATGTGTAACGGTCTGGGCCGCGCCGCCGATGGGTGGCTGCAGACTGTAATAGTAATAAAACTCGTACCAGTACCAGTTTTATTTATTTTTTAATTAAATAGTAGGCTACTAGTTTTAAATGAGAAACCGAAACCATAAGGTAGCTAAATCTTGCCATTTTAGATTTCCCCTGTTGTTAATGACACAATGTTGATCGTCTTTTGTGTTGTGGTCAGCTCAGAGCATGTGGGGCAACTGTCCGACAGACCCTAGACAGTGGCTAACTTGCTTCTTGGAAAGGTTTATTGCTGTGCGTCAGTGAAACTACAGTGGTTCTGACCAATCATAATGAGGAAACAAGCACACAGTATTACCCTATGAAATATACATTATGCAGTAGTAGCCCTATTTCAATCTTCATGAAGAAGTATGAAGGACTTATAGGACTTCACCATGAAAACTGGCAGGCACAATCTTACCTACAGTACACCTTTAATTTAAAAGTGTCCTATAATCCTGCCTACAGTACTACTTCTCCTTCTGGAGGAACATATGGAAGCCTAGCATTATGTACCGTAGTGAAGGTGTTTATTTTTCCACTTATCTACTACTACTCTCTTTCCACTTATTTACAACTCTTGCTCAAATCAAGATTTGTCATAAATGTTTTTTATTGTTTACAACAACCTGTGTTTTGTAGAGATTATACAATGTGTATAGGCCTGCAGTATGCATATTACCTCGCTCTCCTGCCTGAAACGTAGACGAAGCGCGCTGTATTTCTCCAGTGAGTCTCTCTCTTGACAGCGAGGCCGACTCGGGTCTCATAGATGAAGACATATTGCTCATGATTTATTTGAATTAGATTAGTAGTTTATTAGGTTTGGCCTACGTACGGTGCCGGTACTCCATTTGGCTATCGAAGGATTAGGAACAGTGCGCCGACCTTCTGGTTTGTTTGGGAAACATTTTCCTCTCGAACAGTACCGAAACTATATTTTAAGGTTTCTAATTTCTTAAATACAGTACTGGTAGACTACTGTACCTTTCTTTTTTTTGTCCAGAAATATGTTTCTTGTTCCCTAGGCCGAGAACGCCACCAGCGTTTCCATGGAGACGCATGGCATAGCCAGGCGACTGAGGAAACCCAGTGTCTCTGGGAAAAATACAATAGATCAAAAGTTATTGAACATTTTTATTAAAGGTAACTATTAAACTAAGCATACAAATATGGATGGTTATCCCTATAGTGCACTAGAGCCACAACAACATATTACTGTAAATTAATATATTACTATAATGTAATGGAAATAAATGTAATGAAGTGGAAAGTAGGAAAACGAAATAATTTCATAAATAAAAGGTATTTAAGAGTATAATGAGAATTAAATAAACAATTAATTGTGTTAGCCTAACTCCTAAAATATATTACTTTATAACTAAATTAAATAACTTCACAAAATTGGATAATAATAATAATAATAATAAATAATAATAATAATAATAATAATAATATATTTTATTTGAAGACGCCTTTCAAAACACTCAAGGACATCGTACATTGTAAATACACATTTAAAGACAAATACATTTGCAGGAGCATACAACATTTGCAGGGGCACACATTTCTGAAACATAGGATACACATAAAATAAAAATATGGGAAAAAAATAAATAAACTTGAAATAATAAACTTGTTGGTTTGGAGAGGGCGGGGAGATAAAATTGCCGTGAGTGGAACAAATCTGTAGTCTACATTGGGAGATTTATCTAGTCTAACAAAGGTAAAAAATAACACAAATTCAGTTAAGATAGTTTTGGATGCATGTAGGCCTATAGCCAAAAGTTGCAACAGTCAGACTCAGTGTAGAGGTACATTTGTCTATTCCATATCATATTGCACTTGCATCTCCTAATCATCCCCAAGATGAGCTGACTTGCATTTTAAAACCCGTTTAAATGCCAGTGCACATGTCAGCATAATAAAACACTCTGAAACACATTGGGGTCAGAGATTAGCAGTGTGTAACGAATTCTGTCAGTAATGATGAAATCTGATTATGCTTAACTAAACACTTGACAATGTTAATCATGTCAACTCAAAATGTGGGTTTTAACAAGTTATACAATGTATTTGTTATTATTTAAGCATGCATGCATGATTTACAGTTTACAAAACGAGTCAGAATAGATATTTCTTTATTTTGACAGTCCATATGAATGCCTGTAAAATAAATGTCTATAAACACATTTATTTATTGACAGGACAATTATCTACAGATCACAACAAAACCAATACTTTACAGTGGCTGTACTATTACTCTTTGTGTTATATATGTTAATTCAGAATCACAATAAAATGTATTTATATAAAACATATACCTTGTGAGGATTGTGCATCAAGTGTCCATACAAACAAGATAGAAATTGGAAATGCAAAAATATAGTAAAATGTAATAATATACAATAAGATATTTGCTACCGCTGCATCAAGCAGACTGTCTTTGTAGAAGCTGTTTATTCTCAATTTTCTCCCTCAGGTACATTACCACACACTGTATTATATACACATACATAAAGCAAATAATGTCAATGTCAAAGAGATGTTAATACATACCACTTATTTTAAAGGGAGCCAACAGCTTCAATTAAGTTTTTGCTCACTTTCTTTAGGACTGTGGTCAGGATGCTGCGCCGTTTAGTTCCACAAACCACACAACAAGACTAATTATCATACTGGATATCATATGCAAGGGGGCCGTCAATAGCAAAACCAAGGTAGAAGGAAACCTTTTCGGTGCTCAGACCACTCCTTATTCCACCAAGAAAAGCTGGTCTCACTGGGATTTTTAGTTTACCATAATTTGCAAACACCTCTCCAAGTTCAACCGTTCCTTTAACCCGATGAAGCCTGTGAATAATACTTCTTTCCTTAAATATGTCTCCAGTTCGCCAAAGTTGAGCAAGGGCTTCACGTCGAATCTTTTTGGCAAAGCACTCATCAAGTTTAGGTTTGGGAACAAGTCTCCCTAGCCCATCTCCATTCCCCAAGTAGAAGTGGGCAACAGTGCTCCTTTTACGAAACAAAATAGACAGATGCCCGCGGGAAGACTTGCGGATTGCATTCACATATGTTCTGATGTCTGTGTTCTCTGGAGCTGGACTTGTTGGCCAGAATAAAAGCAGGGCCAAATAGTATGGGTCAGGAAAGGGATACCTTTGTCCAACATCTTGCAGAGTTTCCAAAAGAAGAGCAGAGAGCTGACTGTATGTTTTCACGTATTTAGATTTTGGTTTCAGAAGGAAAAGAATTATGCTGGATAAGATATAATTGATTTTCTCCTTTACCCTTTGTTTATTGGTGACAAACTGCTGATTCTGTTTTAAGAATGTGTATTTTTCAGTGATTATCTCTATCTCTGCAACATCTTTATCCAGATATTGGAATATTCCTGCAAAGTTATCTGCATGGATCTCCTCAAGATACATTCTGCATTCTTCAATTTCCATTTTCAGAGTAAGTTTAGGATTGCGGTCTCTCTCCATTTTCTTTTCTTCAGTTGTCGTGCAAAAAAGCATTACATATGTTTTAAAGTGATTGGAGATGGTGCCATGATTCTTTGAATCAAATTCTCCTGAAGGACTTCCTTTCATGTAAGTGAAGTAACAGTCAAAGAATTCAAATAGTTCTTTCACTTCAGTTTTCAAATTCAAGAGAAAGCGTTCATGATCTTCAATAATTTCAACATATCTATTGTTAATTTCATTGTCCTCCTTGTACACACTGGTGATTGTCATTTTCTGCTTAAAAAAACTCTGAAAATATTTCTTTTTGAAGGGATCACCTTCAGAAAAAAAAGGCAGCCTGCAGAACATGTCAAACACAAGGAAAGCAATTTCCAGCATGCCCACATACCCATAAACATTGTAGGATGGTTTAGTTGGATAGTCCTCTGAGTCTTCATCTGATATTTCCTCTTCTGGTTTATCTTCAGTGTTTGCCAGCTCTTGAGCCTTTCGAAAAGCATTGAAAGCATTTATTGCTAATTTAACATTTTTGTCTAAGTCTTCTGGGTTTGCTGTTGTGCTTTGCTTTTCACTCTGCAAGTTAGATTTTAAATAGTTTTTGAACACCTGCCCCACTGTGTCAGCTGTATAGGGATTTTCTTTAATTGTTTTTGCTTTTTCTGCCCATTTTAGAGCCTCTGTGAAGTCATGCTCCTTGATGTACAAATATCTTGCTAGTGCCTGAGGAATAGATGCACTTAACATAAACTGGGATGATGCTTTGACAAAGATATCTTGCACAGTTTGCCTTCCTTGCTGGTTGTGAATTTTAACTATGAGTGGAGAAAATGTCTCTCTTTCATCCCCATCTTTCTTGCGCTGTCTTTCAATCAACATGCGCTGGATTGAGAGCATCAGTGTGTCTCTTACAACGCCAGTTTTGAAAAACAGATCACACTGAAGCATGCACATGGTAATCTCACTTACTTTGATGTAGTAGCTCTTCTCCAACTCTTCAAGAGATGCTGATGCAATAGAGTTATGAAGGATTCGGATTCCTTTGTATCCTCCTCTTTTCTCAACTGTATCTATGATGAGAAAGTTTGAATAGGGCTTCATTCTGTCCATAACGTTATCTTCACGCCAGTATATCATTTTCATTCCCAAAAAATCCTCTGAAAGTGAAACTGAGATTTCTGATTCTTCCACATATGTATTCAGTAATGCCAGGTAGGCAAACAACTGTGCATTCTTTGTGTTAAAGTCAAAGTTCTCCAATGTGTTATGAACAATGTCATCAACATATGTTTGATCAAAGTTGCTTTTCATAATCATGAAACTGTAAAAGTTTTCAGGTTTTTTATGTGTTTCTTTGAGTTCTTCATGCTTTTCTTGAAAATCATCTTGCTCTTTCTGTGTCAGTGATGCTGTAATGTACTGACATTCTGTCGGGCCATGTAAACGGTATTGCTCCTTTGGGCTATGTGAACGGATACAGTTGAGAATGATAACGTTACAGTTTTGGCTGCTATCCACGTTCTTACTCATGCAAACTTCCACAACGGCTTTATCGACACATTTCTCAAGATATTGAGCATTTTTTATTTCCTTTGAATCATCGACAAGCAACAAAACTGGAGAGGGTTTTTCACTTTCAAGCATCATTAAGTGTTTGACTTGAATGGCAACTTCTGCTTTTGGCAATGAATTGTCTTTTAACACAGCACACCTGAAGTCTTTTCGCAGATCCCACATCAGGTTCATTGCTAAGGTAGTGCCTCCACATCCTGGATGGTGAAAAAGGTTCAACAGTGTACATTTACTTTTGTCATTCTTGAACTGAAATCTTATCATTTTCATGAGATCTTCATACTTTTCCCTTTTGATGAATGGCTTTTTGTGTTTCTCACAGAAATAGAAGTTCCACCATTTCACTTTGCCTCCTCTGAAGAATTCTTCTTCAACTTTGATTTTAAAATCATGGAACTCTGTGCTGTTTTCATCATAGACATTCTCACACTGATTTTGACACAGAATATCAAGTGCTGTCATCAAGTCTTCATCCCTCTGCTTCAGAATCACAAAGCTTGAGTCAGATGATGGGAGCAGTCTTCCAGATAAATGATTAAATGGCCCAAGTGCCATTATAGTTCCATTGACCTCGCTGAGGCTCAGCTAGTACACTGACTGCTTGCTGATGTCACATTCACACTTTTCCTGTATTAGGTCCCTCCAGTTAATATACGTGCTCTCAGATTCACAGATGCTGATGATGCTCTCTTCGTCTATATGTTTGAGGAAGGCCTTGTAAGTGTCAAACAATGGCTCTTTTTCCACTGTGCACAGGTGAAAGCAATAGAAAGATTATTAGCGTTCTTCCATGAAGAAGAACCTCAGGTTTGCAAATAAATGAAACCAAAGTTTCTACATCTTTGCAAGTGTTCTTCAGCCAGTGTTTGTAGTCTAATTCTATGCAGGATTCATTGTCAAGGTCATGTCTCCCATTGCAGAACACCCAACTTGTCTGTTTGTAAAGATTAAGGTTCTTCATAACAATCTCAGTCTGTCCCTGAAATTGAGAGGGTGAATGCAAATTGGCCACTCGTGATACTCTGTAAGAATGGCACAGCCCACCTGATATGACAGATTGCGGGTCAAAGTCCAAAACACAGAATAACTTCAGTTTGTTTAGAAACTGGAGGTATTCCACTTGCTTTGGATTACTCTTGTTCACAACAAGTACAAACCGATCATAGTTGTCGAGGGAGTTCCCCCCACATGTCAGCAAATTCTTCAACTTATCACCATGGTTAGATTCCCTCCTTGAAACCTCGTTTGAAAGACCGTGCCGTTCCACTTGACCTGAACAATAAAAGATGAATGGCATACTGTAAATTACACAACAAAATGAAATAACTACCAAATAAAAAAAGAATAGAGGTTTATATGGAATAAAATGTAATTGTAAGTGTTAGTGCAGCCCCCTCCCATGTACATTTTCAGATATCAATGTTAGTTTGGTGTGTGCATAAGTGATGGGCGATACCAGAGTCATGGAGTAGAGAGAGTTGTGCCAACGGAAGTTCGAAAATTTCCACGATCACATGCTTCATGGAGACGCAAAACTATTGCAGGAAGTGCTTTGTGGGCAATTATAATCAATATATAGACTACAGATATTTAACTTCAATTTCTGGTAATTTGTAGTCAATAAATGCATCGATTTACATTTACAGTATAATTTATGGGGCACTTAAAGTATTTGTGGCTAAATTCCAGGAACTGTTTTGAGGGTCCACGATCCGCCATTGCTGTGGAAAAAAAACTGTCTAATGGAGTAAACAGAATTGACGCGACTCTCTTCTACACGGCTCTGGGTGATACCACAAGCTTAATTTCCATCCGGCACGACGTAATAGGGCCAGTATCACCAATACTTTATATTTTTAAATGCTGCAAATAAATGTTGACTGGTAATTAAAAAATGTTGAGGACAGGAGGCTAATTATAAACTTAAAGCAATAGGAGGGTCAATAGGCAATAATGCTATTCGCACCTGGTGTGACTACTAACTAGCAAAGTCCTTCTAGGCAAGTCTCGCCACTATCAGCCATCTTTGAAATGTGAGATATGTCTATTTGCACCTATTACACTCAAATAATACGTAAACACAGTGCTGCATGCATGTTTGCACCCTAACCATTAGGTGATTGGCAACCATGGATGCAACACAGTAATTATATATATTTCAAATGATGGAGTTGCTCTGCAATGTGAACACAGCCTAATGCATCATATGACAAAAACACAACTGCACAGGTCTTTGAAAAGGTAACGGAAATGTTGGGGTTCTCTTACCCATTTTGTTTTTCATCTTCAGAACAAGGTCACCGCAAGTCAATTGTTCCAGGATGTTAATAGTGACCTTCCATGCCTCCTCACCTCCAAATTGTACAATCATTAAATCAACAATGTCTACGATATCCTTGTCCTCCAGTTTGATTCTAGCAATTGGATTTTGATAGGTCATCACATCATCTTTTAAATTAAAGATAAATTTCTTCAGATCACTCTTGCTGAGATTTTCCAGTGTTTTCTGGATTTCATTGGGTGTACTTTGCTGGGGTAGGTTCTGCGGTAAAAAAACACACAACAAAAACAGAAGTAATTTTGCATGGTTTTCTAGCAGTAATTTTGTGCAGTGATGCAATGGGCATGAAGTTCTGAATTAACATGAAAGAGGGTTGGGTCCATCAGGTACAGTATACAGCTGATAGACACAAAACTCTCATTCTAGAACTATGAAAACGAGAATGCACAACATTCAGTTCTACTAGGATGAGCAGAAAGGGGTTTATAGGTATGCCAACAGCAGGGCAACCTTCATGTTGAGAGCCCAACACACAGTCCACTGGACTTATTATATTTTATTAAATAAATATGAATTGTTGTTATTTTATATTACATTATGATTATACTATTTATATTGTTTTATTTTACTGTTATTATTATTTCTGATATAGCCTATATGAAAAGGCCTAATATTTGTATTATTGTTATGGTTGTTGTTATAACCTACTGTAACTTATGAGCAGGTTGTATAAATAGCTTAAATTTATAATTTCATATAATCACAACTGCCCTATGCTATTAATTCAGGCATAATATGACAAATATTGTGAGTTTTTGCAAGTTTCCTGCTGTAAAAGTCAGACGGAAAACATCTGGAAATATTGTAGTTCGAACTACAATGATTGAAACCAACATAGTTCAAACCATTGTCGTACTAACAAAGTTCGGCGCAAGTCTGAATCTGGATGAGGGCGATCCAATCCAATGTTGCTTTGAAAAACCGGTATAAAACTAAATGGATTTCCTGATACCGAATTGCAAAACATGGGAATTCCAAATCCAGATATTACAAATACGAATATTTTGACTAGCCCAAGCAAGGGCCATGAGACTTTCAGACCCTGACTCTTAAGGGTGGAAACCTAAAAAAGTTTACAATTATTTGATTATAACAGGGAGTTCATATAGTCATGTGAATAAAGTTTTTTTTGAAAAAAGTGCATTTGTTATAAATATTTAAATTGTAATTTTCACTTTTTAATTTTCAATTATGTTCTTAACTTTTTCATGCAATGTCAAAGCTGAAGGGTGAAATATACTGGGACAGAATAGTCTAATGGTTTGGATGTTGGACTCCAAGCTGGAAGGTTGAAGGTTCAAGCCCTGGAATTGGCCTACCTGTAAGCATCCTTGAGCAAGATGCCTAAACCCTACCTTGCTAAGTGGTGTTGGAGGGCCAGTAGGGGACACTCCTCCCTCTGGTATAACAATAAAAGAAATCCCAGGACAGTGAAGGGGACTCTGCCCTGTGTTGGGTGCCATCTTTCAGAGGATATGTTAAACAGATGTCCTGACTCTCTGTGGTCACTCAAGATCCCATCATGGTACTTATCTTAAGAGTATGGGTGTTAACCCCATATGGCCAAATATCCAACCTGGCTTCTCATACCATCATGGCTACCTAATCATCCCCAGTTTACAATTGGTTTAATTGCCCTTTCTCCTCGCCGTAACTACTCCCTAGGCAGTTGCTTGTTGAGAATATGTTCTCAGTCAACTTGATTTGTCAAACATGAATTCCTTCAGAGTATGTGATAAGAAAACATTCATTTAAAAAAAGATGGTACAATGTGTCAATTGTGATTGGAAGAAAACATAAAATCACTTCGCTCCTCTCAATCAGTTTTTGAAATATAACCACTCCAATAACTGAAATATTGTATTACCATTTTAGAAGGTATCTTATTTGCAGCTTTGGCCTGTGGTGTAGGTTCCACTCGTGTTTGAAGCTCTTTTAAATCATTTGTTGATGGCTGTTTGGTTATTGAAGGCTGAGACAAGATGGGTTGACTTCGGAGGCATGGTGGATTATCCCGTTGGGGAGGGTTGGTGAATGCAGAGAGGTCAAGAGCAGGTTCTGGTTTGCTCTTCAACAGTTCAAGTTCTTTAAGAATCTTCACGGCTGGACCACCTTTCACGTCTATATCAAGAAGGTCTTGCTTTGTGAAGCAAACCAGGCAATCGCCCGACACATCCTCCTCCAGAAACCGAGCTGTGTATTTTTCATATATTTTCACATGCTGCAGCAACCATGCACACACTTGCTCATTTGTCCATTTTTCCACATATGATGGATATTGAGCTTTATATGGTAATCCTTGTTTCAGAATTCCTAGATAAAATGTGATTTTTACCCCGGGACCATGCTTTATTTTCAGGTCTAAAATGTCTTGCTTTTTAAATTCAACTAGATATTCTCCCTCAACATCTTCGTCAAGGAACTTGTCTGCATATGTTGGATTTATTTTGACTTTTGTCAATAGCCATTCATGAACCTGGACCTTGGTCCAGCTCTGAAGCTCCTTCTCTATGAGGCTCATTCTGGATCAACTGACAAAAAAACAGGGTTAACATTTATTAATTTCATTATGAGACATAAAGAGAAAGAGAGAGAGAGAGAGAGAGAGAGAGAGAGAGAGAGAGAGAGATAGATCTACAGAAATTCATAAATATGTATACAGTATAATACATATATTGGCAGTCAGGTATGGGCAGTATTTATGATCCATGTATTTGAAATACGTATTTGAAATAGAAAATACTATTTTGTAATTTGTATTTAGTGTTGTTGAAAATGGCTTCAAATTTAGTATCAAAATACTTTTTACGTGTTTTGTATTATGTCTTTTAAAAATACTATAAAATACTTTATGTAAGATGTTTACTTGGTGCAGCCTGATTGGTAGCCTGGTGTAACCAAACCCAAAATTCACCTGGTGAACAGGGTCTGGACACTGCATTGGGGAATGTTTGCACTCGCTGCATTCTACATGACATAGACCTCTGGTTAATTTTGAAACTATTAGATAACCAATCAGCGTTGCTAGAACTGTTTATCGCTTCATCTAGCTCTACCGTAATTTTGAATGCATGATCTCAATTCATAGCTTGAATGTCATTGCAGCCACACCCACTGATCAGTGATTGGTCTTCATCCAAGGTGGCTGTGTGACTGCTAAAGTGATCCCAGTTTCCAGACTATAATCTCAGTGAAAATTGACCTTGGCGCAATAGTCAGGTGGATGTTAAAACACAGGATTGCTTTTCAGCGCACACCCACAGAATGGACAATTGGCGGACTGTGAGGAGATATTCACTGAATTTGACTAAATGTGTATTATCTTACAATCGCTTACCACACCTTTAACTGGTTACATACGGTGTGTCAGATTTGTTAAGGAAAGATAGATTGTGTGCTCTCAACCATTGTCCACTAAAGTGTTATCAGTGGGACAAAAAGGACAACAAAACTGGAAGATAATCTGATTTGGCTTGAAAGTAGGGGTGCACGATATTGACTAAATGTGATATTGATCATGAAAATTGAAATATCTATATTAATTTTGATATTTTTAAGCATAAGTAAAAACTTATGGGAATGGTTTGGGTTATGGGAAAATGCATAAAAATATATTCATAACATATCAAAACAACACTTTTTTAGTTCAACGATGCATAATACAATGTAAGTTCAATGCCTTCGTTGCTGTACTGGAAATGCACCCCAGGTTGTTCAAACCGCGTTGCACAGCTGTGTGTAGTAGCCTGCCTAGTCATAGCCTCACGTCAGCGGGCTGGGTGAGCAGTGGCTAGTTTTAAAGCAACTGGATGAGCAACGGTCACTTAAAACTGACTGTAATCTGATAACAGAGTAATAATGTGCATATTGTGGTGCTATTTCACAGAATATATGTGGTACTTTAACCTAAACGTGTCAACTACATTGCAGTGACCTCAAGGAACTGTGTCAAAGTGTGAAAAGGGGTCACGGTGTAGAAGACATAGCAGAAACTAGTCGCGAGTTAAAGGAAGGCTGTAATTTCACAAAGAAAACACACCTCTTAAGCATTGGCACTGATAAACAATACTCAACAAGAAATCAAAGGAAAGCAGGCAGTACATATGGGTTCTGCCTGATAACTGATGAGGTGCAGCTGGTGGCAGTCAGTGGAGAGCCAGGCAGTGGTTTGTTACGGTGACGTAGACCACCCTATAGCGCAGCAAGGCCAGAAGAGGGTGCTGCTGCAGGGACGTGATAAACTGACCCCACATATTGATCTTTACATAATTAGTCAGGTGGCTTAATGCACTTCTTCAGACTTATTGTTACTGAGCATAAAAGCGCAGACATTTGCATGAGCTTTCCTCAGGGCATACAGATTGATTTTAGCCTAGGAGCCCAGCAGAGATATTGAAAATATACATACAGAGCACAAGAAATGTTCTTGATCAACATACAAGCAAAAAATATAGTCTTAAGAAGCACATTGATATATATATATATATATGTGTGTGATTTGGCTGGGCGAAGTGAAGTAGGCTCTGTGATGCTGGCATTATATGCAGCCAATGAACCCAAAACTATCCATAACAACCAGAACTACCCAAAACATGCCAGTGCAGATACCAAAACAACACAAAAACACCCAAAGATTCCAAAACATGCCAGTGCAGATACCAAAACAACACAAAAACACCTAAAGATTCCAAAACATGCCAGTGCAGATATCCAAAACAACACAAAAACACCTAAAGATTCCAAAACATGCCAGTGCAGATATCCAAAACAACCCACACCTGTCCAAAACATGCCAGTACAGATTCCCAAAACAATCAAAGCTACCCAAAGTATTCCCATACAAATACTCAAAGTAACCCAACTACTTTTGTATAGTTTTGGATATCTGTAACAGCATATTTTGGGTTGTTTTGCTATGTGCACTGGCATGTTTTGGGAACCTTTGGGTTGGTTTCGATATATATTTTGGTATCAGCATGTTTTGAGTTGTTTTAGTGTGCACGTGCATGTTTTTGGGTGCTTTTGGGTTGATTTAGGTATCTGTGGCATGTTTTTGGTATCAGTTTTGGGTTGTTTTGGGAATAGTATGACATATAATAATAATAATAATAATAATAATAGTATAATATAAACTTTTTTAATTACTGTTAACTCTGTTGACTACACATTATATAGCTTGAGTTATTGCATGCATGATTCGTGTATAAGTTAAAGCAGTGTATACATTTCTGTAGGTAGTAATTGGAGAGCTTATTTTCTGGAGAGTAACATTATGTAGTCCACGTATGGATACACTATTAGGCAATGTAGTGATTCATGCATTGTAATTACATTCCTTCATGTTTATGGGCCATTTTCTCAAAATGTGCTCCCCCGGGGGCAGGGGTGCACTCCCCACCACTCTTCATTTATTACATGTGCGGTTCCATTATTATACACGCCTGATCGCCAAGCCTCTCAGCTACCAATATAATCTAACAATCGTTGCCCAAATGAAACAATATTTAAACACCAAGCCGATAAAGAAGTATATCGCAATTTGTGTATGACAGAAGAAAAACATGTGACTCTCAATGGACATATATTATTGATATAATAGCATATAGAAGCAAATATGTATATTTACAAAATTACTAATTTTATGACCATTCTATACTAAATCCCATACAGTACATGTATTGTATTTTTATTTGTACACTTCACTGGCTTCAATCTTCACACATCTACTCATCAGATGTTGTAATATGTGATCCTATAGTTTAATTGGGTTTAAGATGCATAATTCCAATTCATTATTCAGTTATATCAAGACGTTTCTGTTAGGCGAAAATTAAAAACCTTATATTTATTCTGTGTTAGAGATGGTCTTAATCAGTATTATCCACATTTATGTTATAAATGTAAACGTAAATGTAAAGGGGTACCACCTCATTTGCATATTGTAAATATAGATTTTAAGAAACTTGTAATACAAACAAATATTGTTTTTATGTGTACTTTCAACAGGTGAAATTTATTTTTGATAATTATGAGAAAAGGGGGAAAAAAGCCTATTAGGATGTGATGCCTTGCCTTAATTAGAGTTTATCTTATAGGCTGTATGTCATATTGTATTATCTTGACAGGCATAATGGTAATATGAACATATTTGTTTTTCTTCAATCTAAAGACTTGAAAATAGCTGTATTTTTTCTATATATCGTCCCTCAACATTTTCGTCAAGAAACTTGTCTGCATATGTTGGATTTATTTGGACTTTTGTCAATAGCCATTCATGAACCTGGGCCTTAATTGGGCCAGCTCTGAAGCTCCATCATCACCGCCTTCATTTATTCCTCTAGATAGGTGTAATGACCATGTACAAAATAAAAAATATATACAAGAATAAATGTTATGTACTTTTATGATGTTCTGGGTCAATGTAACGCAGTAGCTAGTGAAAAGGTCCATTTTGTGGTCTTGCACTAAATATACTCTCCCTCTTCCTCACTACCATTTATTTCTCTCCCAAATAGCTGCACACACACACAAATATTCATAAAGCATGTGTGTACACACAAATGTCTTATATTATTGCAAGGAATGGACACAGTTTCTTAAAGATAACACTGTGCTCTCGGATACACATGTGACTCCCTCGTGGGAAAACGCTATCTCTTCCACAGATAGACACATCACCTATCTAAACAAAAAACATTGTCATATTATGACTGATTTCGAAGGTTTTCGGTGAGAATCCATTTTTGCAGGAACTTAACCACTTCCCATAGGGGAGGTGCAAAATATAACAATCAATCAATTTTCCATACCCAACATTCAGTCCCTGTACAAGAGTTGTCTGAAACCAAAAACAATGTAGAAGTGAACACTGACCCTGAGGATGACTCTTCTCTAAGGGAAACTAACTAATTGGCTGAAAGTGAGGTATTCATGTCAAATAATGGAAATACTGAATGATCCTTATCCCCCCATGAATGTCAGGGAAGAGTGCCTTGTTAAAACAGGTCCTAAATATGCTTTCACATGTCATAATACAGGACACATACAGTAGTCAGATTTTGAATCATGCATTCCAAGAGCAATAGAAGAACATCTCGTCTCTGAGTTGTGCATTTGGGTTCTACCACTCCTACCAGCCTTACAACTATGGGGCTAAAACCCATGACCTTTTGGCTGCAAGTCGCACACTCTGACAATTAGAGCAGTGTTTCCCAACCCTGGTCATGGAGAGCCTATATCAATTACTGCAGAATCCTGATAAGATCCATTCATTTGCGTAAGGTGTGTTGAAGCAGGGAGACATCTAAAACATGCAGGATATTGACCCTCAAGGACCAGGGTTGGAAACACTGCACTGAGTATCCTGCTATCTTACCTGTAATGGCCCATTTCAGGTAAGATATATAATATCTATATTCTATCTATAGATATATGTTAAGTCTGAAAAATTGACAGACATAATTTCCACATAATTTGTGTCCATCATGCTACAATTGTCAATAGTGTAATATTGTGTGCAATAGTGTTAATAGATAAATTGATACATCAGTATAATATAAATTGAGAATTGGACCCATATACTTTGTTACATAATGGTTAGATTGCACGGTTTCTAGCCTGAATGTGAATGCCTGGTGACTCGAAAATTAAAGTAATTTCACTGGGTTTGCAGTGCACGGCCAACTGGCTGCCACCTTTAATAATTTGTTAATTTAATTGTGTGTCAGTTTATACACAAACATTAGGCTAATATGTATCGACTATATTATGTCTATACTTATCGAAACTGAAAGGACCAGCGGAGACACTGATTTAAACAGCCGTCAATCACTTTTAAAATGGGCCCTGTGTGCGGGATGGACGCGTTATGCGCAAATAGCATTCTTGAAGAATATTATGAATTAAATGCTTTATGATTAATAACGCAATAGATACAAACAGGACAAAAGACTAGTTTACAATTTAGTACAAACAATAAGTTACAATCTCAAACTATAGCCCATAATGAATTGAAACGGGCCTAGTATATTCATGCCGCATATCCTAGCCTAGGCTATAGCCTACTATATGTATACCTTATATAGGTAGGCTATTTATTATACCTGGTTGCCTATAGGACCTATGATAACCTACAGCTACAGACGTCCGGGCGTGGCTCGGTTGCGAAAAATAGGCCCCCCACACATTTTTATTTTTGATAAAAGAAAAAACTTCAACCATCGAATACCTGTTACATTTACTTTTACGATATAAAATAAAACACATTTAGGCTGCATACTAAATTACTTACCGCATCGTTGGCATCGACCTCCTTCCGCGATGATCCTTGATCTGCGCAGTAGCCCTACTTATATAGTTTTTGTTATAGGCGGTACCTTATTATACAGTTCTGACTGGGACTATATCTATAAGGCGGTGCAAATTCACGAGTAGGCTGGCTACACAGTCGAAACTACATTCTCTCTACGTTTCATAACAGGACAATAACATCGCAATTTGATAGAAAGTAAGAAAATCATCTGCACTTTTAGTTGGCTGGCTACAGTCGAAACTACATTCTCTCTACGTTTCATAACATGACATAACTTCGCAATTTGATAGAAAGTAAGTTACTTTATAAGCGCACTTTTAGTTGGCTAGGGCTATGCTACAGTCCATTTTAATACATATCCTACACATATCCATAAACTAAATATAATAGCCTCGATCAGGAGCATACTCCTCCTGACAACAATTATGACTTAACGGTGCGCACTGCGCTCCAAAAGGTCGATATTGATCTGGTTCCACGTGAGGGCCAGATAGTGGGCCAGATGTGTCATCACACAGGCATCTGGACCTCTAACAATGACATAATCTAGTTAATGAATTTAAGTCAGTAGGCTACAGGCTCTGTTGTGAATATAGGCTACTACAAACGAAAATGGAGTGCACACGGAAGTGAATACTAATTTTGAAAATGTGTAGGTTACAGCTTTGGATCTATAGTTGATCCTCCTGCGGTTCGTCATAAACATCTCGTTCATGGTGCACGTAGGTTACAACGCGATTAGTTCATAACAACAGCGGTAGGATATTATGGTAAAGTAGGCCTATAGAGTAGGCTAGTTCAGAATGGAATAGTGATATGAAACTACAAATGATGTCTACAGACGGGATGTCATCCAGTCAATTAACTAAACAGGACACTATCATTACCTAACAACAAATTTTATGGTGGTATTTGTAAATGTATGAGATGTCAAGGCAATCACACTGCACTGAAAACCCAGATCTAAATGTTAGGACTGCATTTTCACAATGCTTTGACTGGGTGACAAGAAACCTCAGACCCCCCATATCCCTCATTTAAATTGGTGGGCATGGCTTTCAATTAACCTTGCCTATGGCAGCCATTAAAAACCGCCAATCAGTAAGTGACGCTGTATATTGGACCCGCCTCATCCAATTTACATGTAACTTGACCAGTGACATCTCAGTCTTGACCCTTTCCAAGAAGATTCATGGCAGCGGCCCCTATATACATACTGTATATATACATACACACACATATACATACACACACACACATATATATATATATATATATATATACACACACACACATATATACATACACATATATACATACACACATATATATACATACATACATATATACATATATACACATATATACATATACATATATACACATATATACATATACATATATACACATATATACACATA
>JAODUE010013347.1:21952-25784 GCA_027564755.1 Amblyopsis hoosieri | reverse complement strand
TTTTATTCTTAACTACTTTCCTGAAGTCTCTTAGGATGGTGGGGACATAACTTGAAAACACGTTTTGAGATGAACAATGGTAACAGCATTTATTATACATTGATAATTACGCACTGTAGGCTTTATGATGCGTTATTAAAGGTAACATTCACTCCAGTTACAGTATTGCTTTGCCCTTTCCTTATACATCCTGCCATTTTGTGGTTACACTGATTATTACATGAATGTCTTCATTTTCCCTCAGTCATAATCAGAATAAAATAATGCAGGACTCAAATGTCTTGCTTATATAGCCTTTACAAATAATTTGGCTTCTTAATGTGAATCGTGAGAGGTAGTTATACAGTAAAACACTAAATATGCAGTATTACAGTTGTCGCTCTTCACAGTGATGGATCTCCAACCTGGTGTCAGTGGCTTCCGACTGTCAAACCAGCCCATTTTACTGGTCTGCACTCTGAAGGCAGGCCTAGAGGTCTGTTTAACCTATACGCCTATCTTGTAGACATAACCACTAGTTATGTGTCTCATACTGTATGCCTACATGCCCTGTTGACCTCTGGCGCTGCTGGTCTGTTTCTCAAGGTGTTCAACATGACCAGTATGCAGGCTCTGCGGAGGAAGTCTGTCCTCCTAACAGGCTACCTGGAGTACCTGATCCAACACTACTATGGCAGACACTGCACCCGGTCCGGTGGACCCCGCATCTCTGTCCTCACGCCCTCTGACCCCCGGCAGAGGGGCTGTCAGCTGTCCCTGTCCTTCTCCGTCCCCATCAAAGCTGTGTTCCAGGAGCTGGAGAAGAGAGGAGTGGTGGTAAGTGCCTGCTGGCTATGTACAGTAATGTTAGTTAAATTCAATAAGGAAAACTGGTAGAACTGGTAGAGACACACCCTGTTTGACATGCAAGTTGGCTTTTGTCCAAGATGTAGTCCCTAACCTGATAAGGTTAAAGCCTGAGCCTTTGTCATGTAATTTTTTGTTTTGGTTAGTTTAGTTTGTAGTTAGACATTAAACAATTAATGGTTAGGGTTATTGTTGGGCACTGTATACTATTTTTATGAATAAGGCTTTACCCAGAGGAACATATTGCTGCTCAGGTGTTTGATTCACATTTGATTCTACTTTTTACCTCATTTGATTCTCTTACAATGCCTTATGAGAAATAACCTATTGAATTATACAAGACGATTACATAATCTTGCCTCACTTGAGAAACTGTAGATATGTCTCTGATATAGGAGAGACTCTTGACATTTCTCAGTGTGAAAGAGTTCTCTCCATTTTGTATATTTTGATGAACCTGTTAAGGCCATTTGTCTCCTGCTAATTGTACAGATGTAAAGTAAGATCATTTGGTAACCTAACTTCCCTTATCTACCCTTAACATCCTTTACCTGCCATTGCCTTACAGTGTGACATGAGGGAGCCCAATGTGATACGGGTCGCTCCGGCACCGCTCTACAACTCCTTCCATGATGTGCACCGCTTCGTTGACATTCTGGGGTCGGCGCTGGCTTTCAGCAGCCAGCAGTGAGACTGAAGCAGCACAGTGGACAGAATGTGTGTGTCTCGACCCAGCGTCAATGCAGCCGACTGTCGACGCAATTAAAAACAACAGAAACACATTTTCTTTTTAACCTTTTGTGATACCCTTTCCCCTGAAATGGTGGGTCTGCAATTTGGGTCAAAGTCACGTTGTTTCTTTAGATATTGGTTTGAAATAATAAGGTATTATCCCTTGCACCCCCACCCCCCACCCCAAGCATAACATTTGGGTGCAACACCGGATGTGCAAATGTCATGATTTTGTGATTTTGGAAGAAATATGATGGGCTATCCATCTCTGCCCCCCAACTCTGCATTACACACTTCAGTTTGCTGACAACCCCTCCCCCCCCCCCTTTACCAATTAACACCTACTTTATTATATCGTGGGCTTGCTCCTAATGTCGCTGCATGTGTTTATGCACTATTACCTTTGACGGATGCCTATTGCACGATTAGACATAATTGGCATATCAATATGCAGAACCTAAATGGATTAGCCTTCTTTAAAACTAATGAGCACTTTGATGCCCAGCTGGGGAATGGACCAGAATTAGCATTTGTCATATTTTTGGGAGACGAATAAATAAGTGAAGAAAGGCTGGCCATTGTCTTTCCCTAGGCTAAAAGGGGGCATATGCATACTGTCTTAATAATGACCACAGGGCCAGCAATTTGGGGAGTACATTCATCTTCAGATGTAAAGCTTACTGTTACTTTATCCGGACACATTTTTCTTTTATATTTTATTTATTTTTTTGTAAGAGTTAAAGGGACCAGCATTTTTCTCAGAATTTTAATAACAGTCATACAGCTTCTGATGAAAATCATAATCGGCAGAGCATCTTTGATTTAGGTAGCGGTGCAGATGATTGACAATGAAACTGACTAGAGTAGCCAAACTATGTTAGTACCTTACACGTAAACATACGTTCAAGTATCTGCAGTTGTTTGTGACCAGGGTTCAGTGAAATATACTGTATGACAGATCTGACCACTGAAATGCCAGGATAAGTAATTAAAAGTTAATAAAATATGTCTACAAGGCCTGCCTTCAGAGTGCAGACCATTAAAACGGGCTAGTTTGACAGTCGGAAGCTACTGACACCAGGTTGGAGATCCATCACTGTGAAGAGCGACAACTGTAATACTGTATATTTAATGTTTTACTGTATAACTACTTCTCATGATTCACATTAAGAAGACAAATTATTTGTAAAGGCTATATAAGCAAGACATTTGAGTCCTCCATTATTTTATTCTGATTATGACTGAGGAAAAATGAAGACATTCATGTAATGATCAGTGTACCCACAAAATGGCAGGATGTATAAGGAAAGGTAAAAGTAATACTGTAAATGGAGTGAATGTTATCTTTAATAACGCATCATAACGCCTACAGTGCGTAAATATCAATGTATAGTGAATGCTGTTACCATTGTTCATCTCAAAACGGTTCAGCATTGCTGAAAGGTCATCTAGAATTCAGTAACCTAATTTCGCAAATCGGGTTGTTACAGTTCCATCTTAACCGTTTTAAATCAGTGGTTAAGAATTAATCGGTAACCCCTGATTTACAATTTCAGTATTACTGCATATGTGCATCTGGGAAATCCTATAGAAAATACTGTTTAGAGAGCTTCAAAATAATTATTATTTTGACATTTGGCATAATGACAGCGTTATTGCTGCGAGTTTGCTATATTTATGATAGCTGTCAAAACGAATTCGATTTCTGCCATGCCCGTGTACACTACAGTCGGTACCTCTTTTGCATGATCACGGCTGTATTTCTGCTCCATGTTGAAGTTAACGCCCCCTAGTGGCGGAGTGCGGTGGGAAAGCAGTGGCAGCAGCGGACAGGTATGGTCTAATAGGGATTGAGCGCTGCATGCATGAAGTCTAATTATCTTAAATAACTCGAGCCCCGGGCTTATTTCTCCACGTCTCTCTGATTTGACAGTTTGTGAAGGTAGACACGGCGGTGAGGTTGTGTGTGGGACTTTTAATTAATTACAAGGGAACTTAACCGTGAAAAGCTACAGTCAGCGGAACTCTCAGTGAACCGTTGTGTTGGCAGGTTGCTTGCGTCAAACCACCGAGGCGAAGTGGGCTACTTCATCATACAGCCGCGCCAGGTGAACGGTGTTTAAGTCTGTTGTTAATCAGTTCGCAGCGAGAAAGCCTGCACGTGGACTGTGAATTCAATGTCACACACTTTTCCAAGGATAACTTAATGTTGGTGGGCTATCAGACTCATGCATGCAGCTTATTAAATATAATT
>JAODUE010013347.1:4452-16952 GCA_027564755.1 Amblyopsis hoosieri | reverse complement strand
ATTCGTAAAGATGACAAAGCCAACGGGAAACATTTGTAGAGTGATGGCATCTTTTTTTGTTTGTAAAAAAATACAAATATATATATATATCTCCCACTGCTGCATAGAAGTAAAAGTCATTTCGGTGTTTGGTGGTAACGTTGACTACATTACTAGGATAGCCAAATTGTGACAAAATGTAAACGGCACATCTTTATTTCTGTGTCTTGTCATTTATTGTGTTTTCACAGCGCTGTGTTGACTCGGCGAGCTACGCAGGGCGGTGTTTACCCCAATAACAAGTTGTTGTTTGACTTCTCCAGCTGTGAATCTAGGTTTATTCTTCCATTATGTACCATGCATGCATTGTAAAGCCACCCCCATTTCCAATGTATCTGCTCTCAACTGCTGACAATTCTATTATATTAAATCTGTGTAAACATGACGTTATTTGGATTAGCTTTATTATGCATGTCGTCTCTGGCTTATCTTTGTGCCTAAATAATACTTCAGTCAACCTTGGATGATTTTAAATATGCTTCTTAACTCACTTAACTTGGCTATAGTTACAGTTGTCTCACTTATTGAAAGAAAGAGTTAAAGCTGCATTGTATGTAGATTGCAACAAGAGCTAGCTAAGAAAGGTTAGAAAAAATGAAGATTTTGAAATCAACCACCCACCATCTCCTCCTATACTCCTTCCCTCTAGAGTCTGTTGGTCTGTTATTGGGAAGGCCATTGACAAACATGTTGTAGCTTAGTGTGATCATTCATGTTTGACTGGCAAGGTAGATTCAGAGGACCAATCTGGGCCTGATAGGTCTTGAAATCCTATGTTAGCTAGCAAAATGTAAATGTACTTATATACAGTAGAGGCAGGGGCTATCAACCAGCGCAGATATTCTCACAGAGCATATTTTACTGATGTCTTTGATGTCTAAGAAATAACACTAAATGTATAGTTCTAAAATCCTACTTACAACTCCTTTAATTTTACTTTTAACAACAGCATTGTCAATTTATCTTCAGTGGAAAGGCCTATTTTGCCAGATCTTTTTTAACACATTAATAGATGCCAATTTTCAAAATACAAGTGGCTCACACACCTGTCTGTGATTTCAACGCTTCAACCTTACTCTTAATAAGGGTACAATTAATACAAACTCCACTTGTGCGACTTGAAACCATACGCCTGAGTGTCCAGTACGCATTTGGAGTTCCCAGACATTTGGACAGCTTCCAAAGTTTGGCAGCGCATACTGTAAATACCCCAGCCTCTATTAGCACCATTGTCTCTGTTGACTTAATGAGTTTATGTGCGTATACATGTGTGTACATGCAACTGTACGACTCTCCTCAACATTGTGACCTACTTTGTGCATGGAGTATCTCATAGCCACAGAGTTTAGGGCTGTTTAATGCTAGGTGACACAGCAGTGTCCAGCAGTCACTTAATGCTCGTGCTTTTTTAATCCCTGGCATCTTGGCTAAAAGATCTCTCGGGGAAAGGGGGGAGAGTACTACAGTTTTGTGGCGTTCGGTCCCCGGAGGACAGAGACAGTTGTCAGGGCACATTTCTTCCTTGCTTGCTAGCCATTGCTCAGGAGGAGCAGTGTGTTGGAAGGCTCCCCCATAATCCACACACCCCTTCAGTCAGTTAGGTAAAACAATGGGGAATAAAGGCTTGTTTTGCCCACGCCCTGCCTCCGACCTCACAAAAACAAAACGATTTCACCTGAGGCTGGGCTTTTTTTTTTTTGTCGTTTTAGAAAATCACAGGAATGTTTCTCTTGTATTACACTTGTCACCTCGCCTCAGACGAGGCCCACAAATACCGTAAAGTGAAACTCACTGATGCATTTATTCCGGAGACGCGGAGAAGAAATGAATATGAGAGCAATGGGGAGGAGGGTTTGAGCCCTTGGGATATAGCGCTGCTGCGTCCGTGTGTGTTTGACTGGAGGAGGTATCAGACTGCCTGTCCTGTTAACACACTGACCTGACCAGCTCGACCTACAAGATAGCGAGCGAGCGAGCCCACACACACACACACACACACACACACACACCCACCCACGCTGCTTTGGCACATACAAGCCAAGCATTTACCATTATTATATTTCTAAGATCTGCATAAACCTGGCATGAAGTTGGGCAGCACAAATTTAATGAAGTCCATTTTAAATAAAAATGTACACATTCAAATGGCAATAGTCCTCAAGGATTATATGTTAATATGCTTTCTATATACAAATAACAGTACATGCCAGTATGTACCTATATACATAATTTACATACATGACATGGCAGCATGAAGACAATATTTATTACATTTCAATATCTATTACATTTTTGGTAATTTAGCAATCACTATAATACAAAGTGATTTACAGTTAATGCAGTTACAGGTATTAAAGGTATAGTCAACTATTGCAAGCTATATGTAAGCTAATACACTTTTTATCAGATTTAACATCGCCTCGCATTTCGCTGGCTTACTGTTCTCTGTGTGTTGAAAAAATGATCTGATACTTCTACACATTCCTGGCTCCGTAAATAGTAACATAAGTAAGTAATATGTCCTTGAGTGTTTGAACAGCATCCTAAATGAAATGTATTATTATTATTATAATAAACAGTGGCGAACACCACTCACATCAACAAAGCCGTAGCACTACGCTTTGCTTCACAGAGCATTTAGACGTGTGAGGCGCCGCCACGGAGGGCCGCGGAGAGATACTGTTTTGATTTGAGCTCAAAGTTAGCAAGAATGACTGACCCTGCCTTTAAGGAGGAAGTAGGGGTTAGCCATCTTGTCCAAGGATGCGTACATGTGAGTCGGGCATGTTGGGAATCGACCCATGACATTTCTGGCTCGGAGTCGACCACTCTAACCACAGACCAGCGGTCACTGAAAATGAGCCATAAACCTAGGTGTACCAGACAGGAGCAGATCATGGCTAATGTCTGGTATTCTGTGCAGGCAAAGCTCGGCTATGATCCAATATCAGTGCCATTTTGATTCATGTCGGAGGAAAGCAGCACGCAGACACAAGCACATTGCCCTGCCAGCCCCCTGAAAACAGGCCAGTACACCAAACACATTTGGGTGGCTTAGCATCATGTTCCCACCACTGCCAAAGCGAACTGTACACAAAGGATAATGGAGACGCTTTCACGGCTGTGCCAGTACGGTAGTTTCTCGGCGACACACACACACACACACACACACACACACACACACACACACACACACACACACACACACACGCACACACACGCGAACACACACACAGACACACAACATAAGAGAAACAGTGGCTTAGTAGCTAGTCTTTCTGCAACTGTAGATAAGAAAGAGGTTGACCCTCCCTATGTCCCCATCTTCAAGGAGCTGGGTATCCAGGAAACAAGAGTTTTCCCCGCAATCAGAAGTTCCATTAACCTGGAGCTGAGAGAGCTAATTGAGAGCGCATAGGGTTAGATACATCATTGTGTCATTTCAGCTCGCGCCTCGTCAGCAAACGTCATATCCTGACATGTCTGACATATTTGTAATTATCTTGGAAAATAAGAAAAATAAGGTGGTAAATAACCTCACAAAGGGCAAAGTTTTTAGTGACGTTTGGCTAGAATGCACTTATAAGAGAAGACAATTATTTTTCTCGAGGTCTATTGTTTTTGTTTATACTGTACTGCCCACATTTAATGCATTGTTTTAAATTTGTTTTAGCAGTAACCCATTTTAAACATGCTCACAGGGAAAAAAGAAATCCATAAATCTGCAATTGCATTTGGAAGATTTAGGAATTCCTAACATCACATGTGCTCTTTGGCAAGGAAAGCTTACAAGTTCATTATTATTATTATATATCTGGCACTGTTTGCCACGGTTGTGACCGCCTTATCTCGTTGAAAGAGTAAAAGATATTATAATCTGTCACCCCAATGGCCGTAAACTGTGGTGCGACGAGCGGGGGTAACTTTTGTTCCCCATAATCCTTGCATACCCAGCGAGGGGAGGTCATGTTTGTCAAAACGCTGTGAGCAGGACATTTTTAACCCCCCTCTCTCGCTTGGCTTAATTTTGAATTAAAAATGCATGCGATTTTGAACTTTAGCTCTCCAGAGAGAGTCGTAAACAAGTATGAAATTAAGTGTCTTTTTGAAACGTCCGGGTGCCGGGACGTGAATCGAATCGAGACAGCCGCATTAGCCTTCCGAGGCTTTGGAGGAGCAGGGCAGAGGGTGACACGAGTGGCCTCTTGAGGCGAGTCATTCACAGTTAGTCCCAGACTGGCTAGAAAACAGAATAGTGTGGCATATATACAAATCTACAGGTCTAATGGAGTTCTGCTCTGGTCATATCTGTAAAACTGGTTTCGAAACACAACGTGCACACACACTATGCACGCCCACAGACTAATATTTTAGTGAGGCTGAACACCTCTAAGCTCTTCCTTACACCCTTTAAACTGTGGTTTACTACTAATAAAGTTCCTTAATGTCCTCCTTTTGTAATGGGATTTACCGTAATCTGATAGTTTCCTAATATTTACACCTATCTAGGAGCTCCAGTGCTCTTTCCTCAATAACAAACGGCTACATTTGTCCCTCTTTAATGGCAGGTCATAGAGAGGTCAACACAACAGCCAACGTGGAAGGCGACGTATCATAAGCTCCCCGGGGCGGCTCCGTTCCAGCGGCAGCGGGTTGTTAAGCAAATCTGCATCGTAATGGGTGATTAATATTCATTTCTGCTCCCTTATTTGCACACGGAATGCCCTGCGTAACTACACAGTGCTTTGCGAATGCCTTCCTCCCCTCTCTCTCTCCTGAACACTTTATGGGTACCCCCCCGCCCCCAACACACACACACCCCTATCATAACAACACAGGTCTCAGCACAGAACGCTTCATAAAGGAATCACTAACGCTGAAAGTACCGGCATTTTCTCTGTGAGAGTTCTCCAGGCTAAGGAACCTATTAGGATGTTTTGCCTAATTAGAGGATTATTGGCTTCCAAGACCCCAGTTTGACCCTGAGATTTCAAAGTGAAGAAAAAGACTCCTGTATATCTAGTTAGAAACTCTACCAAGTAGCTAATATTATGAAGACTGCGTCAAAGCCACAATGGACAATAAAGAGCTAGCTAATGAATTATAAAGCGTTTGGGGTTTCAATTACAACTTTAGTGAGACTGTTAAGGGACAAGCTTACCCAAACCTAAACACAATACTATCTATCAGTGGGAAGGGAATCAAACTATTTAATTTACTGCAAAAGAGTCAGACACTTCCTTTACTTCCGGAGAAACAAAATGATTGTTGTGCCACGAAAGCCGAGCCGTTAAAACAAGCAGTCTATGACCTCTTGTCGACGAGGCCATCGAAGGCCACAAGATCATAGACTAAGTTGAACCACTGCAGTAATCCTTCGGCTGAGTCAACAGCTTGACCAAGGCAGCAACCCCCGGATGACGAATGGCACTGGCCCGGAAACGAGCGCCTTTATCAGGCCACATTATCCTCTAGAAGCTGATTCAGACAGGCCAGATTTTTATCCAACTGTATTGGATTTAGTAATTTCCTTTTCCAAGATGAATGGATGAAGATACAGGGTGGAGGGCTTATTGTCTGCGACCCTGCGGTGATTATTACTTATGATCCATTTAGTATTGCAGCCTTGTCTTGAAACGTGCTGGTTATTACTCTCCTATAGTCTGCATTGGCTCGTCTCATGAAACCGTTTGTTGCCGTTAGCTATGGACATTCAGAGACACCTCTCTCTGCTTATATTCAAATACTCGGTGCTGCCTGTTCCACGCCTGGGACACGAGAAACGTTTCCAACTTCATGGGTGGATAAAGATTTTGCTGGAACTTTCACGCTATAGACCAGTGGAGTTCCCAAATGAGTTTGCCCATGCTTAGTTCAAGGCTTAATTCATGTTAATGAAACACAGCTGGAGTCATGCATGTTTGGACACAATAGTGTTGGTTTGCGGGGGACCATATTACAGAAACGTTCAAAGTCTGATATCCTGAATATTATCTCTTATTATCATTACAGAATTTTTTTCTAACCCTAACCCTAACCCTAACAGCTATTTCAGAACCGTCCTAACAAATCCTAAATTATGACGGCATAGACCCTGTCCTAATTTCTAAATAACTGCCAAAGATGATAGCAGCACTCATGTTACAGTAGGTCGCTGTGTCCCCCAAACCTGGAACCCACTGCCCTGCATGTTGTAGATGTCTCAGGCTTCTGCAGAGATTGATATTAATAAGACAGTAATTGGAATCTGGTGTGTTGGAGCAGGGAGACATCTACAACTTAAAGATCAAAGCAGTATATTTTTCTATAATATAGCCCCAGGTGTCTTCACTTCTATTTGAGGGTTCGAGGGTCTATGTAACTTAACGGAGCAAGGGTTTGGGGTTCTATTTCCTGCATAGGTCAATAGGTAGAGCAAGGCACTGCCAAGGCTGGGGCGTATTTTTCCCTCACACCAATGAATCGCTGGAGAATGGCTTTGAAGAGAGCACACAACAGACGCCATATGTTTTGCTGTGTCTCATCTCCTCTCTCTCTCTCTCTCTCTCTCTGTCTCCATGGCTGTGGTGACACAGACTGCGGGTTGATGGGGGTTGGGTAAGCACCTTGCGCTGATGAAAGCCTTGTCAGGTAATTTCACAGTCTCACACGCGTGCAGTCATGTCTGCTCGCCTGAAGCCAAACACACACACACACGCACACAAGCAAACTCATTACCTGTCTCAGGCACCGGGTGACAGAAGGTTTTGGGAGAGAGGATACACCTTCTGGGAGCGTCGACGTTAAACAACCCTATTTAGGTATCGTGGCTGGGGGGAAGGTGGAGAGATGTATGGGTCTTTCTACATGCGAGGGGGGTAAATGTGATAGTGGAACCGACCTCGGAGTGAAACGGGGGGGAATGGAGGCAGAGGAATGACAGGATTTGCTGGTATGATTTGCTGGGGGTGGATGGGATGGGGTAAGTAGAGAGAGGATATAATGACAGACATAGGCACCCTAGAAAGCAAGCTAACGCGTTTCGGCAGCTCGGCACACCTTGTGGCGACGGCTCCTCACAACAAATATACATGGTGGGAGGGCCCACCTCTGTAGCCCGGCAGGGGCCATGCATGGGTTCGGGGGGGCTTAAAGGCAGGGTCAGTCATTCTCGAGGACGCTTGCTAACTTCCAGCTCAAACCAAAACAATGTCCCTCCGCGGCATCACCCCACACATTGAAATGCATTGTGAAGCAAAGTGTAGTACTACGGGCTTTGTTGTTGTGAGCGGTGTTCGCCACTTTGTTTATCTTCCTATTAACGGATCCATGGCTGTGTAAACGTTTAGATTCAGATTATTTTTTCAGTACACAGAGAACGGTAAGATAGCGAAATGCGAGGCGATACTACCTTTAAATCAGACACCGCACCAGCTATCGCTCTCTCTCTGTCTGTCTTGTCTCCATCCTCTCTCTCTCTCTCTCTCTCTCTCTCTCTCTCTGTAAGAAGGGGTGGACAGGGGTGGCCCCTAACTCGCCTGACATATGTGTCTCCTTCCCACCTACACACACACACAACCTCCCCACCATGCGGGAGCTGTCGGGGAGGACAAGCCCTCCCAGCATGCATCTGGGCTGACAGGCGACTGGGAAGGTGCACCGTGAGCGCACGTCACAATCAATAACCCCCGCTGAGACATGTAGCGAGAGAGGAGGGGTTTATCTACCACCCCCCACCCCCCTGTTATTTTTAAATAAACTCCAAAGGGCTGTGTGTTTGTGTGTGTGTGCGTGTGTGTGTGCGTGTGTGTGTGCATGCTTTTCTCACCTTAACATGCCAGCCAGTTTCCAGGGAGTTGTGAAAACAAACGTGCACTATTATAGTGTATGTATATCAATTAGGCCTATATACCATTTAACCTGTATCGCAGAGGTCTCCAACAAGGGGTCAGGTTCCCCTAGGGGGTCCTCAGAGGTACTGCAAGGGGTCCTCAAAATGATTTGATCCCAAACTTCAGAATTTATATAAATACAACCTATAAATATATAACTCTGTCAATCATTATTGTATTGGCTTAGTTAGTGGCTTACTGTACTTTTATACATGGCACTAAAGGCCGCCCTACACATTATTGTTGGCCCGGCAACTAAATATGTTATACAGTACCATATTGTATGTGATAGGGGGTCCCTGTGCTGTGTTACTATCAGCCAAGGGGTCCTTGGATCGAAAAACGTTGAAGACCCCTACTGTATACTGTATAATATGATGGAATTCCATTTAGTGTGTGTGTGTGTGTGTGTGTGTGTGTGTGTGTGTGTGCATAGGCATTTTAAATCAATGTAATGAAGGCTCCGTTTGATGTTTGAGAAGTCCAGGTTAGAGCACAGGGATATTTATAGACAATGGAGAGGGTGTGTGTGTGTCGTGGCAATGTGAGGTGTGTAGGGTTGATCAATTGCTTCCCCACTTACAGTCAACAGCCCCAGGCCCACGTCAGATCCGTTACGATGCCTTCCCAGAATCCTCCCCCCCTCCCCCCGACCCAGTCCAGCGGGGGCCTGCGGAGGGAGCATGTGTATTCCAGGCCGTAAACAGATATAATAAGTAAGATGAGAGATTGTCAATGGGGGGTTGACACTGAGATACCACACCGCCGATCGATCGCTGACATTACACTTCGCCATGTCAAGCCGCTTCACTCGCAAAGTATTAAAGTTTTGCATTACCAATGAGCAAGTAACCCCCACCTCCCTCTCTAACAAGCCCCCGCTAATTCCTGTTTACCAGCGCTGCTTATATTTTGAAGTCTCATCAGAACATGAATGAACCTCATTTCACTTGCAAAAAAATATATTTTTTGGGGGGGGGTTTAATTTGAAAAACGGTTTAAAGATTTTAAGATTGTTGCGTGTTTTTTAATGAAACAACATCAGGTTGATGTTGACAGCGATGAGAGATGGTGTATGTGAGGCGTGAGACACATTGTGTGTAAGCCGTACACCAGATCCCAGGACAGGGCGTCTGGACGCGGTGTCGGCCCGCGTCACACAGCCATTAAGACGACACTTGCCACAGACGGACATCCGGCTTTCCTCCACCCCCTCTCTCTTGTCTGCTGACAGATTCATAACCAGAACATTTAGCCTGCTTCAATAGCTCGCAGTTTTGGAAAGCTCATATTCTTCCTGAAGCCAATCAGCGTGTTTACCAATGTGGCAACATTTTTTTTTTGTTTTAATCCCCGATGAGGCCTCCTCCATCTGAGCTCGCTGCACTTTTAATGAAGTGCCGAGCAAGTTATCGGTGCCTTCTCCTGTATTCATATTTAGGTTTAGCTGCCATACGTGTGTGCTGTAAATGCCGTAAGAGGAACAGTGACAGATAGTATACGATTTGTGTGTATTTCATACGTTTGCATGAAAGTGAGTGAGTTGTGTGTATTTCATACGTGTGCATGAAAGTGAGTAAGCGTCAAATAACATGGTTACATTTTTAATACATTTATTTTTCCCATACACACACAAGCTAACAAAACGTTTGGCTAATGCAACTTATCCTAGCAGACTGTAGCAGTAGACATGTTGACCATCACACCTTTATACAGTATAACAGAATCATTTGACTCTCTGCATCAATTTAATCACCCATATGTATGGTTAAAGCACCATCAGATGCCTGGCTGAAACAACTGCTGGTGCTATTTGGTGTTACTTTTTATAACATGTACATGTACATGTATATGTATATGAATATGTATCAGTTGTAAAGCAAATCGCCCCTCTGGAACATTAAAGATGTAGTCTACTTCTACTGATACTACTACTTTTCATAAAAGTTTATACTGTATGTTGCACACTGCAGGCTAGAATAAGAGAATGGTATAAGCCTATTAGAGCTGTATGCAAGGAAGTAAAGTAGGAATGCCAGACAAACTATAGAGTCCCTTTAAAGATAATTTTTTAAAAATTAATTCAATATAGTTTTGGTCTAAAACACCTCTTTGTTCAACTTTAATCCTGGAAACATAGTTGATACTTCTGCATTTTTTTTTCTTCTACATTTTTGCCTGACCAGCAGCAATAGAGGTCTGACTCAGTTATGTTTCTCTGCTGCTCGCCTTCCAAACACATCGGCACATTGTTACAGCCGACTGTTTACCTTTCCATCAAATACTCTTCATTTTTGTATCGCCACCTGTCACCGAAGTCTCATTTATAACGCACGCGGGTTACTTGCCCTTCCAAACAATGCCAAAACTGTGAACCTTTCTGTTATATTTGTACCAAAAAGAAATATAAATATTTGAACTAGTGTTTAATGGGAGGTTTTTGTGCGAGGTGGTGCATTCCCTCACATTGTACACAACCTCAATTGTTACCTTGGCTGGGTGGCTGGCGTGTATTTACTTTGGGGTCAGTGTGAGTGATATCTGCATGGATGCTGTTTGCCATATTAGTGAGCTAAGACCTGAGACTCTCCAGCTGAACTATAGCGGCTGTGTACACAATTTAGATGAAAATCCTGTTTATATTACAAAAGAGGTATATTTTGTAAGCCCTCTCCCCTCTGTGTTTATTATATTGTGAAATATTTCCTGCTGCCCGGTCGGTTTGGCCAAACGTTCTTCCAATAACCCATAATGCCCCCTGAGAAACTTTAGGGGACACATGGACTTTCGTATCAATTTGGTTCTCGCATTACCCATTTTCATGTTTAACTTTTGACACATTCTGATATCAACTTTTTAAGTCCTGCAACTTTTGGGTTGGAATTAACTGGTTCAACAAAATCTCTGTCAATTATCACAATATTTAAATGGATGTGTTGCTGTTGTTGCTATCAGATGTGCATAGTATATCTACTGGGATATGCGTGACTGAATATACAGTAGAGGTTGTCATACATTATAAGGTTGTCAATGTCGTCATTTACATGGAACCCATATACGTATATACTGTACAGTACCTTCATACCACTGAACAACTCAGTGGCATTGTAGTTTCATTCTGCAAATGTTTAGGCAATTGTAAGGATGTACCTGTATGTCTAATGTATTATCGTTATGCTGTTTATACATTTTTTTAAACTTATTTCCTATTTAAAAATGTTTAAATCCAAAATTACCATAGTAATATTGTAGAATGCATAACTGAAATGATGCTTTAGATTTAAGAAATTCCTCCATCCTGATGCGATCAGTTCTTTCTTTTTCTTTTTTTACAACGTGCGTTAGGAGATTGTTTCTCTTTTGTTTCCCTACTTTATACACCACTGCATAAATAAAGTGTCTAGTTTGAATTTTTATGAATCCAGTTGTTCCCCATCAAGTAACACAAATAAGCTTTGAGAAAACAACAACACAAAATCCCTCTATGTTATGTGAGCCCCTTTGTTAACAATTCCCTGTTAACTTCCACCCAAATCAACTTGCGGCACTCACAAAGGGCCCATGCTATAAGGCTACGAGCCATTCAAATGGCACCTAAGTGCTGTATCGCATAACCACTGTGCCTTTGTATGGATTAACAGTTTATTCCGTTTGCTGGAGCCGCACCAAACCACCCGGCCCTGTGTAAAATATAGTGCTTTTGGTGAATTATGAGCGCTGGCCCTGTTCCAAGTGGCTGTGGCCTTCCTGTTTATTTGTACGCCGGCGCAGGTCTCCATGGAGGCGGGGTCTCCGAGCTCCAGCTGAACCTGTGTAAACACTCGCCATGGGAGCCGCATACCAAAGTGGCTACACTCCTTAGGCGAGAGCATTTCTTTACTACCCATTGTTTTGAACAGAGAATCAACCTCTTAAAAACGCTGGACACTCTCTCATGGCTCTCCTGTGGCCCGGACAGTGTTTTGTATATGCGTATTGACAAAATATTTCTGTGTTATGGCGTGTGTATACACCGGCCCATGTAAACTCAAAGGGAAGACGAGCACGCTGGCGGAACGCCGCACACGTTTTGTGCAAGTGTTCCCTGAAAACCTCCTCTGGCCTCAGTATTAACAAGACCACCTGTGCATTCTTTTATTAGTAGACACTTATGTATCGTAGATGATGAAGCCATTATTCTATTCCTAAAGGATATTGTTTGAAAACAACCTTTTCTTACATCTGGACCTACAATTCAGCAATATTATAAATCTTCTCCAAGAATAACAGTAGTCTAGTAAATAAGATAACGGGCCCTCTATCATGGCCTCTATACTAGCACCGTATCATTGTTTACAGTGCTAGTTTAAGATAATAGGGAATTCAACCTTGCACACTGCGGTCAGAAAGACTAAGATAAATGTTTGAAGGGGTTGTAGTAGCAACCACCTTTACAGTGCAGCCAGTTTAACCCTTGAGTGCAGTTGTGGGGACGGAACGCTATCAGATGGAGATATGCGTTGTCGACATGAGAACGGAACGCTATCAGATGGAGATATGCGTTGTCGACATGAGAACGGAACGCTATCAGATGGAGATATGCGTTGTCGA
>JAODUE010013316.1:0-26503 GCA_027564755.1 Amblyopsis hoosieri | reverse complement strand
TGTGTGTGTGTGTGTGTGTGTGTGTGTGTGTGTGTGTGTGTGTGTGTGTGTGTGTGTGTGTGTGTGCGTGTGAGTGTATGTGTGTGTATTGGCTGTACATATACAGTACATGACATTTTTTTATAAAGGGACTTAATACCTAACTGCAATAATTTAGTATTACGCTCAAGCACAATAGTGTACGAATTGTAAGAGAATAACAATACATTTCTGTCACATACATTAATATAATAAAAATGTGAATGCAAAAATGTAATATTTCTTGTATTATATACTCTGTACCAAGATATATAGATCAAGATATATAGACTATACCAAGTCTACAAACATTTTGTGCCACTGCTTTCCCCAATATGTGATAGCAATATGATTATGACTCAATACCTTTGAGATTGATTTTCATATCCACAAAATCCATAAGTAAACAGTCGACATTGAGCGGGAGAAATTATGTCATCATATGGGGACAGAACTGTTGGAGGAATGCTAATATTGATTTGGCAGCTGAGTCCCTCACAAAGCTGCTTAGCTCACTCAACCATGTTGCACAATGGTGTTTGCATGGTAATTCCATCCACACACTTAAAAAGTGGACAGTGGAATGTTCTTTTGAAGGGCATTACTCCATGCCTATCTCCACAAATGATGGACATTTGACAGCAGAGAACATGGAGATTCGGTATGGCAAAAAAATATATATATACACGATTGTGTAACTTTCCTCTCTCCCTTTCATAAGCAGGATTAGCAGCAGGCGTGAGACATGCCCTATCCATGTAAGCACTACGGGCTTTGAGTACTCAGTGTACATGTTCAGTGCTGCAGCGTAATGACTAGCTTGTAAAAACATGACAACGTGGAAACAGCCTTGACACAAGTGTGGCACACTGACATAAATGCAGTGTTTGTATACAAGACAGTCGGCATACCTGTACGGTATGTAGACATGAAGGCATTTAGGCAGTTAGGTATTATACAGATAAGAACACCCCTCCCCTCAAAGCTGGGACAAGGTACCACATGAAATGCAACGCACAGTGGGCGACATGTTCATTAGAATGATTAACCCTGAAGTTAGACTAACCCGAAGTTCACGGCCAATCACACGAAGGTTCTGGTGTCCCTGAGAGTTGAGGCTTCACACACTATTTGTCAGAACCGCACCCTGTTTGTATGACCAGACAGTTCTGTTCCTGGTAGCTTCTATGCTGTATTAGGCTAGTAGCTAAATGTCATATTCATTCCTATTGCCATTTAGTAACAGCTCAAAGCGTATGAAGAGTTTACAGGTGAAGTGGGGTGTTGTAGATGCAGGGAAGACTTCTCACACTTCTCTACTGTACCTGCTGAGTCATCTGTCCACATATTTGACTGCAAACAGGGCGTAAATGTGCTACCATGTGTGCTCTTTTTACACAGATGTTTAAAATAAAAGACAGCAGCCACTTCCTTTCTTCAGGGCATATGCAGCTCCATGCATTGCTATTATGTAAGCAGTGTAAGAAAGCAACCTCACTGAGGAGCTGATATTTCCCACGGTGGGAACCAGCAAGCTGGTTCTTACAACCTTCACCGCCAGAGGTTAAAGCATTTCCTCTTGTTCCTTGGTTTGTCAAAGGCACCGCTCACTTTGAAAAGACCCAGCTTCCCTAATCCACCCTGCAGGTTTGCTTTAAGGCAGGACTAAACTTGTGTGTGTGTGTGTGTGTGTGTGTGTGTGTGTGCGCACACGCGTGCATGTGGATGTGCGTGTGCGTGTGTGTATGTGCGTGTGTGTGTATGTGTGTGAAGTTACTTTTCTAGTGACCCCATTGTTTTTAAGGTTTTATCCATCCTTAAATGCCTCATTGTTCCTGGCCCCAGTCATTAGAGATGTACTGATTTATGAGCCAATAGCCTCTGGTTATGTCTACATGTCAGGCTCAATGAGTGACGAGTTAGATAACCAACATTTATTTGGTGAAAAGGGATAAGTGAGTAATGTTTTAAGGGGATATTAGTGGATGATATTTAAATCATGAATGAATATGTGATATGCTCTAAGTGCATCTACAAAAAGCATTACTGTCATTGATTGAGCTGGTTTCTACTGCTAGTAGATATGACCCCATGAAATCCAATGGTCACATCTGAGTTCAAGCCAGTGTCCCTGTGCCAATAACCTTATCTGACCCATGAAGTCATCCCCTTCAGATCTGATTCCCTCTCATGGCAGCCAGCACGCTAAAACAGTCTGAACATTCATGATTCTCAAGTCATACTCTAAACAAGATGGGATCTTCCTGTTAGACTTTTACTACAGCCTGTAAGTTCCCAATGATACAACAGGTGGCCATATAAAACAGACATAGTGTAACACGAGTAGCATACAATAATACTATGAACACTTGCAGAACTGCTTACTGCACAGGGCTATATATAGTAATAAAATATAATATGATAACCTACTTGTTTAGCCTCATTGAGCTATATAGTAGCTGTTTAGTGGTTTTCGGGTATTTTTATTGGAGTGATTTGTGTTAGAATAGCAGCCAAAAGAATGATTTTAAAAAATGCGATAGGGCTATGATACAGAAATAAAACTTGCCAGAGTTTAATATAAGAGGATGTAGATACCATGCGGTATGGGGCTGTTCTCAGAGTGGCCAATGACACGTCTAGCCTATCACTTGCTCTCGTGTGCACGTCATTTGTACATGATGGCTACTCTACAGGCAATGAATGGAATCTGTAAAACTGAGAATGAGTTTATGGACACTTCTGAGTGACTGCTTTGAGGGTGAGAAAAAAAAGTGATACTCACAAGACCAGTGCACAAACTGAAGACGGCAGGGTATTCTGTCTTGGCGTTGACCTGTCCGCGGAAAAAGCAGTGGCGCATATCGCCGGGCTGCTGGAAGTTGGACTCGGTTAAGTTACTGCGCTCCGCTCCCAAGTGTGTAACTGCATACGAAGGGGCGATAAAGTCCGAGTCTGCAGTCAGATTGAGATGAAAGCGGTCTCCAAACGCGTCAATCCTGTATAGAGCCCGTAAACCCAATAGATCGTCATTTAAACTTCTCTTTCTCCTCTTGTAGTGCAGCGCGTGGGGGAAAGACTCTCCAAAATCATTCACACGGAGCGGTGTGATAACTTCATAGGAGGATGATAACTGCTTGATTAAACTTTCTAAAAAGAAAAGTAAAGTAGTTTGTGTTAAACATTTAAGGGAAAATAGCGGCATCACTTGAATAGTTACATTTCTAACAGGCAATATTGAAAACACTGTTATGAAATCATGAAATCATCATTCTTATCCCAGACATTTGAGACCTTCATCATTCTAGAAGAGAATTGTATCCTGTAATAAAACACTACCCTACCTTGTCTTGGGTGAAAGCTGTATTGCATCGAGTTCCGCACAAGTGCTGAGAGATGACACATTAGTCCAAACAGACAAATTGCAAGCTGCATGATTTCCTCCGCGAAGACACCGGGGTCTCGTCTCCAAGGCAGTACCCTCACACAAGCGTCGCCCCCTCTCCTTTTCCCGGCTTGTCAGTAACAGGTCGTGCGATATGCGGAGGCTCTATGCAGCACAACTCCTGCAAAGTGCACTGGCCTCATCGCATTAGTGAATTTGCATCCACTACCCTCTATAAAGCCGCACTATTTATGATAACATTCCCCCTAAATTGCGGTGTAATTCAAACTTTGTCTACAGGAGAGGAGGGATAGGTGCCAAGTAAGCTTTCTTTTAGTCATCCATAGCAAACCCCTTGCACCCTAAGCTCGCAAACTTGCAACGCCCCTTGGCCGTGGAGCCAATAGTGTGTGCCTCGACCATCATTGTGATGGTGTGTGTTTTGCTCAAATGCAACATTAATCTAGATACCGACATGCTATTCGACGTTTCTGTTATTTGATTTGTTTTGTAATTTTGACTTGCCTTCCCGAACATGTATTTGGGTAGGCCATTAGGCCTACTGATATTAGTGTTAGCCTACACTATAGGCTAACAATAGGCCTCTGGGGGAATGTGATTAAAGAGCTTGCTTGAGTGGACCTTCTGGGTCATGATGTGGTGATGGAGCGGTAGTTTTTCATTAGGCGTTTAAGCACGTAAAGTCTTGCACCCACTTGATGGACATGTGAAAGGACGTTTTTTTCTTACTCCATTGGCCACTGCTGTCACAGTATTGTGCTTAATTAGATTCGGCGAGCTCACCGGAAACATTTTTTGACTCGGGAAGTCATGGGTGTTATACACGGAATAAAATAATAAACATAAGTCTAGGTTGGTTCTCTACGCTATTTTAACGAGTAACACTATGAAAACAAAACACAATAGAGTACAATTAAAGTTAAGTAATTACTTTAAAGGCACATCATTATTTAAATTAGCTGACTATATTGTAAATTATCCAAGAGTTAAAAAAAATGTATGCAAGAGTAAAAACATAAAAGATAAATGTGATTTATCTAAGTTTGGAGCAGGACAATCTACATATATATAGCCTATACTGTAATACTACAATTACGTTTTTTGCAATTTAAATGTGAGTTATTTTAGTCATTTTTGTGTTATCAGTACTCCTAATAGGCTAATCGCAGCAGGATGTTCTGCCCTGAGTTGCCCTTAGTTGCTCCTAATTGCCAGCAACATGAGGTCACTGCTCTGCAGATCAATTGCCTATTGACAAACTAGCTAATTGATTCCCATCTGCAAGGAAATCTTCTTGGTTAACCCTCTTCCTCACTGGGCCTTTGACCAGGATTGGCCCTATGGGGTCAACAAAGAAGAATGGTTAAAGGTTATGTTGCTGGGTTGGAATTTGGACTGATGGAGCATTTGCAAGGGCCATGGGTTTTTTGAGAATCTACCATTTTTATATGGCTGTATATTTCAAAATGTAGTCTATATGATCTATATCATATGATATATTCTTTAGCATAGATGATCAATGACAGCAACATAAGCACTGGTCTAAAGTACATATCACATAATTGTATAACTATACAAATTAATATATATAGTCTCTATAGTATGTACAGTCTGTTTTGTATAAATGTTGCATCATGTAATATAATTCAACAATAGAATTGTAATGAATTATTCAGTTTTTGTAATGTAACAATATGTAATTTTAAGTTTTTTTCAGCCTCAGCCTTTTCTAGAGTAAACAAATAGTCCATGTTTGTTTTTTCTCACCACAGTGGATCATTTACTGTTTAGTCAGTTGCTGACCCTGATTTGTGATGGTATAACCGTGTATTGGTGTTGCTATGTGTTTGCAATTTTGCTATTGTGGCAGTGTTATAACACTGTAGATACCAAAAGAAGATAGTACAACCTAGCAAACCTATATTTTCTCTTTTAACAAAAATATTTTGTTATAATTCAAGGAGAATAGAAGAGCAGAGGGCCATAGCCTACACAATCAAACAATGTTGATCAAATGTTACAGAAACTTCAATGAGAACAAGCGGTTCCCACATATGATTTTAAGACATCTAAAAGCTAATGTAAAAAACACTGCTCAGTCACTCCTGCTGTACTCCGTAACTAAAGACAACCGTAGGAGTTCATCTACTGACATGGCAGGTGATTGATCAACCTTGGGTTCGACTCCCCACCATTTTTGCCCATCTCAAGCAAAGTCCAACTCCAGGACAGGGATCCAGAGCTACTCTCATATGGTTCAGTGGGTTTTAACTCCACAGCCATAGCAGTGATCTATGCCTCCTGATATACATCAAGACTGTTCACTCCCTGCAGTGTTACAACCTCTGCTTTCTTTGACTGCTGTTTGCACATGTAAGAGGTTTCCCTCAGAGAGAAACACTTCCTTGCACTTAATACACAAACAGCACATATATAAAGTATTATAGAACAGACAGTGACTGTTCAAAGTGCTACCGCTACCAAAGACAGGTTGATTTTCATGTAAACAAAGAGAGGAAAAAAGGTAATTTCACACAACTTTGCAAATACCCCCCATGTTCATTTGTTTGCTTCTCAGGTTTATCTTAGATAAAGTTATGGTGCAAAGTTGCATACAGCACGCTCAAAAGAACCAACCAAAATAGGAAGTGGTTTACCTTCAATAGCAAGGTCATTGTGAAAATAATCTACTCTCCTGCATTTGTAATTGACATTGAGTACAATAAAGCAATCCCCAGCGTATGGCTGTGCACAGTACTGTAAGAAGATACTTGAATGAAGCTGCTGTGTTTGTAATATTTGTGGCTCTAAATCACCTCCAAGAGAAAGAGCAGTGATGTGTAAAAGGAAGGTTACTGTGTCACTAAGGGAGCAGTCATAACACACGGGCTCTCATGTCCCTCGACCATACCTCCTCTCCCACTCTTCCCCTCCCAGACCGTTCAGGTAGTTCCTGGTGCAGCGATCAAGGGGCTCAGCCACCTGAGATCTGCTTACATTGCAGATTAAGGCCTCCTCATGAAATCTCTGTTGTTGCAACCAAGACCTCAGCTCTTGATTTCCAAGCCCGCTTTAAAGACAATGGTAAGGCAACTATTCCCCTGCTCCCATTGAGTGCATTCTGCGTCTTATCCCAGAGACAGATTAATAGTAAAATACTAGAGCAGAGTTCCATCAGTAATAGTCTATGCTGGCAATATAAGAAAAAAGACTGAAAACATAGATAAATTGCAGGATTGCACTTAACCTATTAAATGCACTCAGAATATTTATACATAAATGGTCATTCTTATTTGGGAAATTAACTGGTATTCTGAATTATAATTATTATCAGAATACAATTGTAACTATTTATTCTGATAACAAATACTGCATTATGGCTAAACATTAAATCTCATATAAATCCTTAAAGCCAGACTACAGGGCAGGGATTACAATCTACTAATGTGTACTGTTGCTGAACAATCCCCATAAAAGGCAGGAAGGGCTCTTGTGCATACATTATGTTGCGGAAGTTTAGTTTAAATACGTTTCTTATGGGATTTCAAATGCTGTTGATATGAGGGTCTTATTGTAAACCTCTACAACTATCATAAAAAGGAGTTGTGTATTGAGAAACGCATACACCCACACAGCTTGTTGGTCTGTCTACTGATATGTAATATTTGTATCCTTGGAAGCAATATTGTGTCGTTCGTGAAACAAAGTTCTATGGTTGACATTACACAGTCAGAGAGTGGCATCACGGTGGAACATCCAAAAGCAACTATGCTAAAATAGACACACACACACATACTGCAGTCATGTTGGCATTATGCAATGCCTTCCTGTCTTTTGTTATGTGGCTGTCTATGTGACTATATGCTATGCTAGATCAAGTCCATATGGGAGCCTTCTCAGTTGTCCCCTGTAAATATCCTAGAGGCTGTGATGTAGCCGCAATCCCCATGGTGACTTCCTTTATTGTTTTGGTTCTGTTTGCCCATGAATAGAAGGAACCGTGTACATCTGTGCATATCATAGGCATTACAGGTAGCAGGTTGTAATGGAAGTCAAGAAGACCAAGTGCGACACATTCACTACGAGATGGGGTGCCATTATGCTGTGTAGCCTCTCAGAGCAGGCAAGTGAGATGGGGTCTAATCATGACATTTTCTTTTAAAAGATCATTTCATAAGAGACTGCTGTAAACACCATATGCCTCATAAACGTTGCAAAAACTGGGTGATGAGCAAAACAGGAGCTATGTGAGATCACAGTACGATATTTGTACATGTATGTCATGTGAGTTATCATATTTCGTTGAGAAATCTATTCCCTCTTCAGCAGCTGTTTGATTTCAAGATTCATGAATTATTTCCTTTACCAATTTTACATTTGTACCTAACGCATGATAACGCAAGTTCTAAAAACAGAACCAGCACTTTTCAATATGCAAAATTGATTTGTGAGTTTACCAGTAAACAGAGCAGTATGATTTGCTCTTGGGTGATGTACCACTTTATACATGTCCAATTAGTCACTCAATCTTATGTCATCAGTTTATCACAACGTGCCTAATAAAAAATAAAGCCATTGTTCTTTTTGGGATTTGGCATGTTCACGGGTCACATTTAAATTTAACATTTTACATTTACAGCATTTGGCAGACGCTTATATTCAAAGTGACTTACATGTACTACATGTGTCAATAGTTGGGCAGGTCATACACCAGAAATTGTCTGCAAACAATATTAAAATAATTAGAAAAAGATTAGAAGAATTACAGCATCATGTCATCATGACTATTACCATGTCAATATCATTAGATCAACAAAATAGCAAATAACATATAAAGTATAGTGCCTAATACTGTGTTCATGTTTTTTTAAATAAGAGCAATGAATGGGTAAGGGCATTTGAAGGAGTATTAAGACATGGAGAGCTCAATAGGCGAGGTACCAAGGTGGGCTCTGAAGAGGTGTGACTTTAGTCTCTTGCAGAACAGTAGGTAGTGTTTTAGCAGTCCTGACTGTTGCCTTGACTTTGATGAGTGAGCGTGAGATCTCATAGCGATGGCAGTGCCAACTGGCCGGCTGGCACTGTGTTGGTGGCACGAAATGCTCTTGTTGGGGCCTTGAACCGGACCATTGCTTGGAGGTAGCTTGGGGCAGCTCTTTATTGCCTTGTAGGCCAACACCTGTGTTTTGAATTGGATGCAAGCTGCAATGGGGCCCCAGTGTAGTTGTCACTGCAAATTATATCCTGTAGCAAATTAATCTGGTAGTGATAATTGGGACAGGGCATTTCAAGATTATTAGCAGCGTTCAATTTTAGATTTGAGATGACTAATATGTTTTGATGCTATTTGATTTCATTCCTTATTTTGTTCTTCTAACAGTACACACAAAAAACTAGAAAGGTAGTGATCAGGATCCTACAAATAAAGTAAAGACCCAAAGATTTAAGTTTATTTATTGTTCAAATAATCTTATTTCTACCGGCTTGTTGGATATTTCTACTCTGAAATAGGACTGAATGTTATTATGAACCTCACATTTTGGTATACCCATGCATGCCAACAAATTTCACTGTCCAGCTCTCGTTGGATAAAAATGATCGCGGCAACAACAAAGTCTGCACCTACTCAATGTAAACCTACTAAAATGTAAATAAAAGGCTGTTTTAGAAGCAGTATGTCTATGTTGGGCAATGACACAATGACGATCAATCCAATCAGTAGTCTGCATTGTTTTCACATCATATACTGGTATCACCTCAGCTCGCATCACGAGAAAGTACCAAGTACCAAGTACTATCCCAACTACCACAGTGGAAAAGCTCCCAAGCAAGTAGAGTCGAGGTGGGGCAAGTTGAGTCAAGATGGTAACATGCTGTGGAAAAGCATCATAAGCCATCAGCATATCAGACCAAAACGAATGTTCCACATGGCCCACGCACACACACACACACACACACACACACACACACACTCTAACGTGCGCATGCCAAGGCTTTGAAAACAAAGTACAAAGAAGCATTCTCTGCTCAGGACACAATTACTCCGTTATATATTTAAATCACTAATGATCTTCTCCTTTGCCTTTGACACCATCTCACATAACATTGTCCTTGACAGATTAGCCTCCATTGGATTCACTGACACACCCTTGGACTGGTTAAAATATTTTCTCTCTTATCTGGCCGCACTCAGTTCATCCAACTCAGAATTTTCAAATCACAGCTATCTCCTGTCACTACCGATGTTCCCAGTGCTCTGTCCTGGGGTCCCTTCTGTTTATCATCTATCTACTTCCTCTCGGCCATATTTTCCGTAAATAAAACATCAATTTCCATCTGCTATGCAGATGACACCCAGCTCTACTTGACTACCATGCCACCTCTACTCTCCCACCCACCTCCCTTTCTGTTTGCTTAAAGGAAATCAAATCCTGACTCTCCTCCAACTTGATTAAATTTTACAGTGATAAAACAGAGGTTATCCTCATTGGCACTAAATCCACTCTGGCAAAATCTGACAGTTTCTCCCTTACTATTGACAACTCCTCACTTTCCCTCTTCCCTCATGTCAAGAGTCTGGGTGTCATCATCGACAGCACACTATCATTTCAAACTCACATTCATAATGTAATTAGGTCTCATACTTCCATTTATCTGACATTAATCGCCTCTCAAACCAACAGTACAGCCATTCTCGTTCACACCCTAGTTACATCCCGCATTGATTACTGCAACTCCCTTCTCTTTGGCCTTCCCCATAAATCCATACATAAATTAAATATGAATAAATATAAATAAATACTGCCCTCTTTCAGATCAACACATCTACACACTCTCAGGTCTTCACCTCCATTGACCTCACTGTACAACCCGCCCAACTTGCTTAAAAACACTTTAAATCGACGTATTCAACATGATCACTGCTCATCTGGACACAGCAATCTTGTTTTCTTAATTGATTTTATGACCTAACTGATTTTATGCACTGTATTTTTATTTTTTGATTGTATTATTGTCACATTGTTATTTATTTTTGTCTTGTAAGGTGACATTGGGTGCTTTGAAAGGCACCTATAAATACAATGTATTTTTATTATTATTATTAGTATTATTATTATATACGAAGTAGTTGTTTGCTGCTATATTAATGTTTAAACACATTTAAATATAATGTTTTTCTTCTAAATTTATATACAGATGGATAAAAATTAACAAGAATCAAGACATAGGAATATATACTTCCCTGGACATGACAAGAACTGAACAACAATACAGTGTAATTAATCCACAGACAATATCTACTGTGTAGGCTACTGTACAGAACAGTACAGTAGGTGTTCCTACTGATGTTAGTATGTTTTTCAGATTCGATTACTGTAGTTTCAAGTTGAGTCAAGTAGGTATCAACTCATCACACCTTTTTTTTAATAAGCATAATGTAATCTCTATAAACAGATATCTGCATATGAATACATCATTTGTAGGTAGGAGCACCAGATCATGGATATTGAAGCATTTTGGTTTTGGCTGGAATGCAATCTTGGGGGGGGGGGGGGGGGATAAGTATCTGTGTTCATGTGGATATAAATATTAGCCAAACAACACCATTCAAACGTCTCAAATTGGAAATTGGACTGTAAATTTACATTTATATTTATAGAATGTAACAGAAGCTTTTATCCAAAGTGACTTACAAACAGTACATTTGTCAATAGTGAGGACCCAAATGCAAGACACGGAAAGAACTTCAAATGGATTTATTTCAAAAAAAGCAGACAAAAAAGCAGATAAAAAGGCAGGAACACGGACAGCAACGCGACATTGACAGCTACCATCAACAATGACCGACACAGGACTGGGGGAAACACTGGGGCTAAATACACAAGTAGACAAGACAGGGAGACAGACCATTGGTTTACAACAACAAGGAACAGGTGCAACACATCAGACATGATTAAACAGACACAGGTGGAATTAACTAGACTGGGAAACACAGGGCAGAGAGTGACGGGCAAACAGGCTTGATATACAAGGTAAACACATGAAGTGACGAGACTAGCACCGGACAGGGATCATGAGACATTACAGTGGTAAAGCAACTGACATTCTGTTAGGATAATGACGGGACAGGAATGACAAAACAACTAAACAATGAACAGCTGACAGAAGAGGAAGTTTTGGCCCAGATATCCACTGGCTACACCGTAACCCCAGATATCTCCCAACATATCCACTGGTTACACCGTAACCCCAGATATCTCCCAACATATCCATAGGTTACACCGTAACCCCAGATATCTCCCAACATATCCACTGGTTACACCGTAACCCCAGATACTGTATCTCCATATACATTGGTCCTATCCCCCAGAGGCTGTATTGTCATCAGAAGATGTAGCCGATGGGTTGTGAGATTGCTGGCAATGTGTCTACAGAGCCAATATCAATCTCCACTGGATTTATTCTCAAATTCTCCAGTTGTAGATTTTTAAGGAAGGGATATTTATAGGTGTGGAAGTTATACACATTATAGAATTGTGTTGATAAACTGTCATGTGAATTGAAAATTTGACAAAAGTGCACTTGTAATATGAACCTTATTTGAATCAAATAATATTTTATGAATTGATTGTGGTGTGATTACTTATGAGCTAATTACAATCATTCAATGACATTTTTGTAAAAAAGCATTTATAGATGATAACCCCTGCCTGATCCCATTTATCGTCTGCTATACTCTAAATGTATCATGAAAGGATGCATTGACTCATTCTTTTTCTAGGCCACCATGGCTTTACATGGAGCCTGGCAAATCAAGTTAAAGGCTTACATGGTGTCAGTCCCTCTAGACTGATGATATTTATTTTTGTCACCCACAAAGCACACTGACACTCTAAGCTTTCACTAAGAGCCTCTGAAAGTTTTTCAGCTCACGTATCTCCTCGTGGCAGGCTTAGAAGATAGGGTACACACACACACATTCGTAATCATGTAAGATTATTATCCTACACACACATACAGTACACACACATGCACACATACCGGTGCATCTTCTGCAGTTATCAGTGTGCCAAAGGGTGTCCCATGATGAAGACCTGGTTCTGCATTTAAACACGGCAGTCCAGATAATCTGGCTTTACAGATAGTAGCATGTCTAAAATTAGTGTCCGAGTGCTTTCCGATAAGAATGCGTAAAGTTTTACACCTTTCAAACACTGACAACCGATGTCTAGAGAAAGAGACAAGAGTGAGAACCAGTGTATTATTGTGTACAGTGTACAATGTGTTGTTGTATTATTGATTTATTTACATCTATCTATCTATCTATCTATCTATCAATCAATCAATCACAACATGCAGACTGTCGATTCTGCAACTCTATACACCATGCACTTGTGGTCTTGTTTATATTTTTGGTTTCCTGTTTGCCTCTGGTTGTAGCCAGAGGCAAATAGGTGCAACCCTACCTTATTCACAAACAGACGCAGACTAGTCTCCATGGTCGATTAAATTACATTATCTGTTCTCTGTTATCTGTGTGTGTTTATTTCTATGTGCGATAATGTGGTGTGTCAAATCAACGCATCCCTCACAAACTTCAAAAGCTTCCGTCTATCTGTAAATCATCTTATCTTCATGATGCTGTTATAGCAAAGACCTCCAGGCATACATTCAGAGTTTAAAATTATATTTTATTAGAGAAAATTAGTATAAATTTGTGTCAAACTATTCAAATAATTGCATTGTATGTGAATTTAAAGAGCACACACAGCGTAGACAGTTCTCACACAACAACATTTTTATAAGGTTGCTCCAGATCTGACTAAAAAAATGACTTGCTACCTGCTTTGAATACTGAACTGTTTAAATCCTGTGGCATGAGTGCATGAGTGAGTCTTGTGGAGGACAACTGTGTTTGGGGATTATCCCAAGTCCAGGTGGTCTTCATTTAGCCTGAATCAGGGGGCTGTAAACTCCTGCGGGCGTCTGGAAACCTGTCGTCACAACTCCTTGATTCTGACATCCCCTCTTCTCCAACTCCTAAAAGTAAAATATTAACTTGTATAACGCACCAGTAAACTAACGAGGAAGATTATCATAGTTATTGACATTTGTCTTTGCCTTGTTGTCGTGGACACAGCTACACCTAAAATGTTATGTTATGCAATTAACTTTCAAAACAAAACAACAAAAACTAAAGTTTTACTAAACATATTGAGTGCACTTGCTTCTTACAGCTGGAAACAGTTCCAGTTATTAAGATCATGTTCTAATCGAGGAAGACAATACTGTACTCTTGCCTATCGGCTCTTTTGAAATGTTGAAAGCTCTAAACCTGGAGAACATCTGAGACAAAAATCACCTTTACAGCCAGTTCTAGCATTGTGTGTGTGTGTGTGTGTGTGTGTGTGAGAGAGAGAGAGAGAGAGAGAGAGAGAGAGAGAGAGAGAGAGAGAGAGAGAGAGAGAGAGAGAGAGATGCATAGATTATGCACATGACAGACAGGATTGCATACACTGCAAATGAATGCCAGAGCAAATTGTGGACACAATAATACGAGAGAGAGAGATTACAGACACAGGCTTCAAGAGGTTCTGTCATACTGCCGGAGTCTCTATTTGCACAAAGCAATGCTGGAAATGTATCGGTTCACCCAGATACATTATCTATACTGTCTCGGAACCCAACCCACTCCGGAACCTGAATAGAGCTGACATTTGAAAGAATGGTAGCAAACAAATATCATGGTTTCAACTACAGTGACAGGTAAAATTGCTTCTGAATGACATGAATTTTCAGGTAATAGCTTTGTGATTTGAGGTAACCATTATCCTCAATGCCAATTGAGTAAATAAAGGAACAGTGAAAAGATAAGCAAGTGAGAGAAACAAAGGGATACTGACAGAAAGGAGAAGTTGAGAGAATGAGAGAGGTTGAGGGAGAGAGAGAGAGGATGGAAGGATTGGGTTTAAGAAAGCGTCTCAGCTCAGCAAGAGCAGCTTTTGAAATATTTTTTTACAGACACACACACACACACACACAAACATAGCAACATAAACGCTGTTCCAGGAAGCCCAAACTGAAACGTTTTTTGCCGATTGTTTGAGGTGACATTGCATGAGAGCTCCTTTGGCTTGGCTACCTCCATGCAGTCCAATCCCAAGGCCCAGGGACCACCCATCAGTGTTCACTGATGAAATGCCCATTCAGCCTTGGCGCCTATTCACAAAACCTGCCTGTCTCTGTGGACTGCTCCTGGCTGGGGCTAGAGATGGGGAGTAGGGGGTGGGGTGGGTGGTTCTTAAGGCAGAACTCCGGGGGTTGAACTCGGCTTGGTGTTGGGCTGCTTCGTGATCAGCTGGGAGCAGGGTTGAGTCAAAGGGGTGTCCCACTGTGGGATAGCAAGCTTTGGCCTTGCCAATCAGCTCGGATGCCACTTTCTAGAACAATCAAATGCTAGACCCTGGGAGTCGGTTAAGAGGAGAGGTTAGCAGTAGGGTGGGTATGCATGTGACCATCTTGACAGTGATGGGGTTTGGGGTTGAGGCCTGAGGTGGGAAAGGGAGGGAATATGGGGGGGGGGGAGATGTTGACTGTGGGTTGGGTGGGAGGTCTTGACTGGTGAAAAACAAGTTGGGGGAATAAAAGAGGAAGGCTTTATTTTAGGGCTGTCAGACGATTAAAAACTATAAAAAAAGTAACCGCGAATAAACACAAGCTTTACATAATTATAATTGTGCTTAACAAATTGCATATTTTTACCAGTTAAAAATGAAATACAAGAAGTTGCATAAAGCTGGCAAATCTTGTTAGAACAATATAACACTGTACATTAACACAGTACATAAAAAAATGTGCAATATGCAAATTGTTAATCGCAGTTAATTACATAAAGCGTGCATTTAATCGCGGTTACATTTTTCAATCGCCTGACAGCCCTACTTTATTTATGGGCCATGGCTCACCTGTGAGGAGATGGGAGATATGGCAGTGTTGGGTTCAAGCTGTTTTCAGTTGTGTTGACCCTGTGATGATAAATTAGGAGGTGCTGATTTTTTTCCAATCACCTTTTAGACTATGAAATTCACATGCATATTCACATGAACAAGATGTCTAACTCCTACATGCTCTTTAAAACTTGTACTTGTTCTCACTGTTAAGGGTTTTGGATAAAAGCAACGGCACAATTATAATTTGCCCAAAATATACTGGTATTATAGTTGTATATTAATCAAGGTACGGTTAAAATTGCCCACACAGACTAGGTGAACATCTTTGGCAGAGCCTTTGTGGTCCATCTTTGAGATCGGAACCACCTGAGTTGAATCTCACATGTCTGCTCCTCATTACGATTCCCAGCATCTGACAATGTGGCTCACATTATGGGAAAGCGGCACAGAATGTAGGTGAGATCTGAAATTGATTCAGATAGTGTGTGCATTGAAGGGAATTTAATTACTTGGCAAATCATCAGTTGCGAAACTCAATTGCATTTTACGTGTTGTCCGCAAACATTTTCTGTTGACAGACTAAACCTTCCTTTACATTAAGCCAGACCTTCTAAACGTTTCCTGTTGCAATCAAATCAAGGGTGGATAAGGGTGAATGTCAGTCAATCTATCCTCATGCTTTATTCTCTGTCAGGAACAGATCCTTAGGAAAGTAATTGTATTATGGCATTGGAGTAATGGGGATTACATTCTACCTCCAACAATATCCTGTCCAATGGAAAATTGTTACATGATATTCATTCCCTGGAACAACATTGCCATGGGGCTATATATTATAGAATAACTGAAAGACTGTAATTAATTAATTCATGTATTTATTTATTCATTAATCTGTGTGGGGATGGATCAAGTGTAACATTTTCTACTTGGCCAAAAGGCGCTATATTTGATCTTAGCAGCATAACACACCCTTAATCAACTTAGAAAAGGATACATTGTCTATGGGAAACTCTGGAAGAAAGAAAAGACTCTCCTTTGGCTATATGTGGGCACACTGTAAAAAAGGAAAGGTTAAAAGGGTGACTGAGACCTTATCAGGAATAATCAACAGGAAGGAACAATGCCTTGTGGACAGCGGTATCATTTCCCCTTAGATTAAACACTCACGTAGACGTGTGTACACACAGATACATTTAAGGGATGTACACACACACACACACACACACACACTGTCAAGTGGAAGCACATAGGGTCAGAGTCACTAAGTGCACAGTAATTCAGGTCTCATGTACCTATCTAAAAGTTTACTGGACAGAATATCCCAAGCTCGAAATTCCTTGCTTAAAAAGCAGTCTGTCTCACACCAGGAAAGACCCCCTCCCTTATCCTTGAGCTTGGTGGGGTCTGAGAGGACCCCACCAGAATGCTGATACAATTCTTGACAATTCCTTTGCTCTCTGGTTCATATTTTTCTGGAGGTCCATTGACTTTGTCCTTTTCAGTCTCTCCTTAATCCCTGGCTCTGTGTCCTCAGTGGCTCTCCACAGAAGGGCTTTTATTCAAGGCCTTATTACTGCGCCCCTCACGGCTTATCTCCTTCCTGGTGACAGTCTTTTCAAGCCTCTCCTTAATGACCTGGGGAAGCTCACATGCTCAACTTCCCAGGGCTCCAAGGCCCTGCTGATGTCAAAGGGGGCAGCCCCTAGCACAGGGGCTCCTGGCCTGGTGGCAAAAAGAAAATGGCCACGGACCAGTCTTGCCACGAATACCGACATATCGCTAAATACTGGTCCTCGTTTTCCTTCATCTCGCCATTCTCCTCCTACTCAGACAGACCTAAGTCGAGCCCATACGCAGGATTCAGAAAGACTCCTCCAAATGACTGTGGACCAGGAGAGATGTCCATTCTAATTCTAATGAGCTCAGAAGATCAGGTGCCATGGGTTGGACGAACTGTACATGTGTTACCTTTATTTGTCATACTGTTTGTTAGACTAAAGTTAGATGGGCATTACTGAAGAGATGTCAGCCAAGGTTTTTTGATATGCATGTACATTGAGTGCACAACTCCCAGACAAATACAATTATGCTATGTTATTACTTACGAATTCCAGACTTGATTAAGTGTTGTATAGCCCACTATTCATCTTTGTCAAGGAGTGCAAGGGGTTTGGATTGCATTTATATGAGGGAATGGTTTTCTTTCTGCTTACAGACTGAACCTATGCTGCTATTCAGGCCTTAGAACCATCTATTACCACCTTTTGGCACGTTCAAAACATCACACTACAATCTACAGCAAATATAATGCTTTACAGCCCACTGAAGCACAGAAACCTCCAGCTGTTTTCATCCCCAGCTTGCTCATTCAGAAGCAATTTCAAATCACATGGACATTATAGGAATTTGTGAGAAGGAAATTACACTCACTTTTGTAATTGTGAGTGTACATGATATCCAGCTGGTTCAACTTCTAATTAACATCACAACATTCCTGCTTAACCCTACTGAAGGGCTTAAGAAAATATAAACAGGCATTGTCTTTATGCATTATATGTCACTGTGAGGTCCCCTTGGTGACAATATGAACATTTAAGCCATGATAAGACAAAGGCCACTGTCTCCATAAACCAGGAACCAAGAGAAATGCATCACAGGTGCTTTTTTCTCAAATCACCTGGCACGCAAATCCCTTTCCCCCAGGGCAGGGGGGAAACGCCAGTCCGTGGTGATTGTGTCTGGTAATCGTAAACTACTTAAACCTTAAGAAAACATGTTGGATGGGTCCAATTAAGAGTGTAATGACTTTAGTGAAGCTATTTACAGCAAGGCTGGCCCTGAAGAATACGATATGGCTCCTCCCCTACCTTGGCCCATCTGGTTTGCCTTTGGGGCTGTGAGGAAAATAGACTCTATTGTTTGGTGAGAAAACTGTAAAACATGTCAATGGGAGAGGGTTAATGAGGACTCATTATTATCTATTAAAAAAGCTAAGCAAGCTTGTTACGTTGCTTTACACATTACAGTCTATTTGAATTAGATTGACAAAATGTGAATGGGTCAATCAAGAAGATTGTGTGCCTGTAGTAACTGACTGCTTTTCGAGGCTGAACTCAAAATGCCTACCATCAGCGGTCAGTGTTTCACACTTTGAAAGGCTTTCCGTCAACTCCTTCATTGTCAATTTGCTGAGTGGACAAAAAGATCACACAAAGAAAGCACACAAGTGTGGTAACTGTAAAGCACTAAGATGTGCCAAGTAAATGGATAGGTCAGTGGTTGAAACATAATCAACAGAAGCTCAGTTCATACACCAAACCTTCCACAAAGCTCCTCCACATTGGTAAAAAGATTATGCCTGCAGCAATCAGGTTGTCAAATGTGGTGGCAATGCACTTAGATTTCTACAAACTAAGTAGCTTCCCTTTAGAAATTTCACGTGTTAGTGCTATTAGTTTTACCACATGCATCAGTGGTTGCTTTTATTGAAGACATAAGCCCGCTTATGCCTACAGGGATTTTCCAACACAGACAATGACAGTTGTATGAATGCCCTGGAAACAATGTTGTCATTATAGAAATAATTATTTTAGAACAATGTCCCCACTTGAGGAAAAATGAAGAATGGGATGCGTATGGAAACTTTGTTTATTTATGTTTACATACAGCATAGGGTTGTAAATCAAAATTGTCAGTCAGTAAAAAACACATAGCAAATCAATGGAAAAAGAAAAAAGTGTACAGGGGTTTTGGGATAATATAAAGTGTTTAGACATCCAGGTTTAAGCAATTATTGGATTTAGATACAAGGGGAATTCTACGTGATGTGAGGTAACACAAACAGAGGAGATAGCACTTTATTCTTCCAACAGCTGAAGTTCCCCTTTAGCCATGGGTGAGATTTTGTGTGCGTGCATTACATCATGGATGTAACCACACAGGCAACAATGGAAAAAGGTGCGTGTTGGTGCAGCGTAGCACAACTGTAGAACCTTGCCACAGGGTCACCACCAGTGCAATAGGCTTTTGCAATACAAGGTGTCACTAATGTATTTGTATCCAAAATGTGAGAACAAATCAAACATAATGCAAGGGAAAATAGATGGCCTCAATTGCTTCATCATGAAACACTGCCACCAGTATACTGTAAATTAGTTACCAACTTGTGCTATGATTTGTATTGTCCCATTAGATATCTCCAGTTGTATTCAAACATGCACTGCCTGGGCATTCGCTTTCTTTCTTTATAAATCATGTATATTGAACTGAGGCCACCCCAACCTGCAATACTGATTCAATGCTTGAAAGTATTGTTTCTTTATAGATTTTGTTAGAAACTCATGGCTGCATTTTCAGAGTTAGACAAGCCCTTTTGGGTGTTCCTCTCAACGCTGTCTGACCAATCCAAAAGTAAAGTACTGTACAGTCCTGGCAACTTCCATTTAACCCCTCATGGTGAAACTGAGGTGCAATGGACCTCTGACTTTGCTGAAGTACAATAGCACTTGGTCTTGCTGACTTTGAATAAGGAAGTGAGCAAAGCATTATTTAGCATGGACAAGAGTGTGAACCAGAATATAGAGAGGAAATTATTAATGGCGCTGGATCATGCAACCTTGAAATAAATGTAAATTCTCCCAGAGAGGACTATTGCTATGTTGATACTCCTTGCCCATGCCTTAAGTCAAGGTGTGTATATGGGTGTGTCGTAGAATAGTGCTATGCCCTCAGAGTTAAAGGTGTGTGATTCTTAACAAGTTAAAATAAATAATAACCAGAGATTTGGTTAAAGTGCTGAGTGTGCCTCATAATCCACAAGGTTTTACATGTCAAATGCAGGCTATAAAAAATTAAAGTGGGTCAATCTAAAACTCCAGTATTGGAAACTTCACCACAGACAACCAATTACAGAATAATGTGTGTGAGTTGAAACATAATAACTTAACCTAACCTTACCACAGTCATTCTCTGTGTTTTCGGGGAAGGAGGAGTTGGTTACGGTCTTGTTTTTTCATTGCTTGCGTCCTCACATTTGAAACCAAAACAGTGTTGTTACTACAAATAATCTCAGATTTCCACTTTAAATATACGTACTTTAACTGTCTTTAAACATAATCTATGATTGGTCAAATTGTCATTCCTAATAATCAACCTTTAAATCTATTGCTGACTCTAATTCAGAAAGATGAGTAGTTTAAAAATAATGCTATTTTCAATATGTGAACCAGACCCAAAAATAATTTGATGAATAGGCTTTGGAGTTCGGATGCTCCATTGGGTTGCTTCTTAATAGGCGTAGACCCTGGGATCATTTAAACTATTGTAACAGCCTTTGACCAATCAACATTGCTACTGTTTGTTGTGACAACTAGCTCTATCATTGCGGCATGTCTCCACCAGTGGAAGTAGGCCTATAACATCATCCCATTTAGCCAACCCACTGGTCGCTGATTGGTCTGTCCTTCAGAGTGGCTGAGCAATCATTAATGTGGACTGCTAGGGTGACATATCATCTGGTGGAGCCTACACTACCTTTTTATTCAGTTTATGACATTTCTGGCCACTTTTAGGATCTCTTTGCCTGGAAGGATGAGGCAAATTAACTTGAAAAACATTGTATGTCATACTTTCTTTATTCTATATATCATTAACAATAGCACTGACTCAAAACTATTGTTCTGTAGATACTTATGAAGATATCTTCTTTGTCTACAGAACAAACGTTTTTTTGCGCATGGTCACCAAGTTCTGAGTGCTAAGCCAAGTGCTGCACACAAAGTTCACCTTAACCTTGTGTCTCTCTTTATTGTCCTCTGTTCAAGCCAATCCTGTTTACACATTCACTCTGTTATCTTCCCTGTAACCTAACAGTAGGTCAATTTGTATGTCTTTCTTCTTCTATGCCCTTTGACAGCTTTATGACTGAAAGGGCATCGGCGGTAATGGCTTAACAACATCAGACATTACTAGAACTCACTGGTCTGTAACCAAAATACATTATTCTATACTGAATGACCCTCACCATCTAAAACACACACTGTGTGACCCCTCCTTCCATCATTCTCAAAATATATCACATATCATAAACCACTGTCTCATTGGTTAACTCCGTCATTTGCCCGCAGCAGCGCAATTTGTCTTCCTTTGCCCTAAGGACTCACAGCTGGTAGCAGACATCCTGAAAATTGTTTATGACAACTCTTGTCCTTTTGCAATTATGTCAGTTGAGTTTTGAATGTGTTGAACAACAATTCAATAATGCTATAATATAATCCAGGGTTAGGATTTTAGAGCCCGATGAATTTAACCACTTCATTATCTCTGGGAAGTGTGGAGAGAACTGACTTTGATTATGCTGCACACATTTAAACGATGGCATCAGATGTGCCTCTTTATTTGTGCTGGTGGTCTCTGAGGTCTGGTTAGCCTTACCCCTAACCCCCACACTTCTGGATGACTCAGAATCTCCATCATTCCCTCTCTCTGCCCTGTTGAATGACTACTAATGGCTACAATAGTCCAGGACAGAAGGCAAGGCAATGTCCAACACCACATGCCTAATCTTTCCCAGCCTCCTCCTGACCTGGAAGAATGTATCCTTGATAGCATCTGTACACTATCAGGGAGGGGCCGAACTAGGATGTTGATTAATTAGACAACTGCGCATGATGAGGCTACTAAACCACAGCCATAAAGACAATCCCAGTCATATAATATGTGGAACTGTATGCCAATATGACTGCAATTTATACTTACTGGGACTGGCACTATGTTGCAGTTACTTATGTGCACCTTTGAGCTGCTGTACTATTCAATTACACTATGTACACCATTACATCATCAAGTGAGGGATTCACACTCATCACACTGTAGAAATATACTGTACTCGTTTCAGCAGGTACAGTTGAGAACACAGAGGAGATTTTGGACTGTTTATTTTTTGTTCTATAGGACAAAAGAAAGTAAAACATGCATAGGCAATGCACCTTGGGAAAGGCAGTCTTACAGCTCAACACTGCATTGCTTAAAGATGACATGCACCCATGGATTTAAACGACAGTTAAGTACTGGAAAATGGGGCCCTAGTTACGACAATCAACAAGCCTCTTTTATGTTCAAGCTTTCAAAGGCGCAAAGGTTATACCTGAATGCCTCAATGCCTATTGAGAGACCCTGACCATTTCCTTGGGCAAACAACATGGTAATGCCAAGAATGATATAACAATGCACTATAGTGTGGTCACCTATACTAAAAATACATGAACTCAATGTAATGTAAAGTTCCCACCATTAGCATCAGCTACTGTATATTAGATATACATTTGTCATATATTACAGACTGTCCCACACACATGCTATTTCCCTCAATTTGAGATGAATGACAGCTCATTGCAACCAAGGGAAATACCTTTATTATGCCCCTTAATGCTTAGTCCTCAATATTCAATTGCTTTTATTCTCAGCTGTTCTTTCTATATTGTTCACTGAACATTAATGGCTAACTAATGGTTAAATAGGATTTGGTCGACTCAATATGGGGCCTTATAAGTGCTTGCTGTGTGCTAATTGCTAAAGGTACACACAGCGTGGGTCAGAACTAAAGCTATGTTAACACTTTATTATACATCTGTATTGCAATGCATTTTAGAAATTAAAAACAACAACCAAAAAAAAGCATTTCATAAGATTTTACATTATGACAGTATTCTTTCCACTTGCCTTTACACAGTACAGCCTTCTAGTTAATCCAACATGTTGTGGCATGCTTTCAAAGAAAAGTGAGGAACAAATAAGGTGGAGCATTGTTTTATTGTCTGATGAATAAACCACCTGTGGCTGTCTTTTGTAAACGGAGCATATACTTAAGGCTATGATATGGCTTCCTACCTCTGCTTTGAAGTTTTAGACCAGATCATTGTTATACAATAAGCAGTCCAACCTGCAGAACCTTGGGTTATTTATACAGCTAAAGACAACTATCTTTACAAAAGTATTTTGGGATGACAATGCAAGGCAGTGAAGGGGAAATCAGAACAAGACTCTAAAGAACCATTAAGACAAAAGTAAGATGCTGTTTTATTTAGTATTTCCAGCAGTTAATGGATCCTGGCCCACCTGGATCTGAAAATGCTAATGCTAATATTCCTCAATAAGATAAGACCTCCTCTCAAATGTCTATTACGGAAATATTGTGTAATATGTATTGACTTATGGAAATAGGATCAAATTTGCATGTGAAATACTGGACCACTGAGTTATCTCTGACCTTGTGCAGTCTTGCAAACACAAGACTGCTCTTCCAAACTGCTCTTCCTCTCTGTCCTTAGGATTTCTTTTCACACATTTTAAAGAGATCTTTTTAATTGCTGCACATACACTTCTGGCCTCTATGGTTGTGTATATGTTGGCACAAAACATAATGATTTGCTAAAAAATCTAAAGGCCTTTAAATTGTCACTTTGACCCTTCAAGACCCCTCATTCCATGAAGTATACCCACTACTTTGTTCATATTTTGGTTAGCCCACGTACATAACTTCATTGAACTTGTGACTCAAAACATACTATTGTTACGCACAATGCTAAATCACAATAACCTGACAAATGGATTGTTAGTCACAAGTCCATCTGGGGAGCCGTACATTGAAACTGTTTGTGAATGGCAGGTACTTTCAAAAAAATACTTGGGTGTTGATTGGATGAACCATCTGGTCATGTTCGCTGTTAGCAAACCTAAACCACAATCAATACGACGCTGATTGGTAAGTTCAATTACTACTCGGGCACATTCCAAATTATTTCTAGGCTTTCCAGACTGATTCTCACTGCGAAATTAAACTGAAGCTCGCGAGATCAGGATGATCTTGCAAGGCTAAGATCACAATCTATACAGCCACAATTTTAAGGTAAAAGGTGCTTTTATTGTCACATACACAGATGTAGCTAAATTCATTTTCTTCATTTAACTCACCCATCAAGGGAGCAGTGGGCAGCCGCTGTCCAGCGCCCAGGGACAAACTCCTGATTCAAACCAGTGTCATCTTATTGGTAGAAATGTGTTATTATTGTGTTACATCTCAGAACATTCTTAGATGTAGTGAACTACAGTCTAATCACTCTGTTAACCACCGTGACAAGAGTACCCAGATATCATTATTACTTTAGTCTAAGCTTATGCTGCCATTTAACTTTATCTTCAGAAGAAGACAAACATTTTGAAATAGAATAATATAAATGAAATAGCTCATGTATGCTAGTGATATCCATTGTTGTTACTGACAATGTTTGACATGTTTATAGTTAGATTGTAAAACTGTAAAGCCATCCATATTGAATTGTTTGAGGATCTACAAATCATGGCTTGTGTCTGTGACCATGCAGCTCACAGCCTGCCATAACCCATGCATCATGTTCTGTTGCTGGAATAATTGAACAGTTGATGTTGTCAGCAGTCATATTGTTATCCTTTACAGTAAGACAGTCAAATGTGAATGATACATTTTAGACATTAATGATCCATTTGGCCTTTTGCCAAATATCACAGACTAAACTAGTGTTACCAGCAGTATGTGAGCAGTGGATGAAATGCAGGCAGGGTGCCTTTTTATGTCCAGTTAACTGGACTGAAAATGTCATGGCCAGATATTTCTAAGGAAATATGAGAGGCCAACCACTGCCTGCAGTGCCTGAAGGCCATGTTGGTTACCACTCAAGTGCATCATACCAATAAAATGCTACTTAAGGCGTCACCAGGAAGAGTGTGTGTGTGTGTGTGTGTGTGTGTGTGTGTGTGTGTGTGTGTGTGCGCATGTGTGTGTGATTGTGTGCGTGTTTGTGTACTGTACAGTATATTACATAAGCCCTTACAGCTTTACTTAATACTTTAGATGTTTTCTTGAACATCCATTAAACTGGAATTATTAGTTCAGTTATTATTTACATATACTGATTATACAACTTTGAGTTTGCTGTAAAAAAGAACTTCCTTTTACACATATGTCATATTTTTTAATTAGGTTTCCATTGGTTTAGGGCATCTAGGTTAAATATGACTACAGTGTAACCCAGACAATAAGCAACTGTTGTAGGCCACTACTGCCCTCTATACGGCTGAAGGGTAATTACAACGTGCTAATTTCTCATTTTGGCAACAGCGATGTGCTTCAGAAATTCTTACATGTGTATTCTTTAACAAGAACAATAAGAACAAAAACATTCTGTAATTTAGGATATACGCTACGCCAGCGTGTGAATGCTCCCACAGGTTTTCCATGGAGGGGGAAACAAACTATTTCTGTTTGAGAAGAGACCCCTGCAGTGCAGTGAGCCTTCAGTGTCCATCCGTACCACAGTGCCAAGGGCCTTAGACAGACAGTGTTCCTGAAGGCCTACACTGAAGCTCCTCTATTGGACCCCGATGCCATTCCCTAGCCCCCCATTGCTTTGTTTTTATGTGCAATTGGGTCCTCTTATTCATACCGTTCAATTGAATTCAACCATGAGAGACCTGTGATCGAGTTGTTGAATTGTTATACTACATGACAAGACTGCAGATAAATCACCATCGCTGTATGCTACCCAGTGACAGTGTGTCTGTATGGAGTTATCCTTTACAAAGTATTAGTCTCTCAGGACTGAGGTGAACAGCATGAAGTGAGGATTGTCTGTCTGTTTTTTTTTTTTTGTTTTTTGTTTTTGCAGTAGCCAAGGCTTCTGATTGTTATATCAGTGTTGCAACAATCAATTTTAAGGTGCTGCTACTTGTTTTAAAGCATTGCATGGATTGGCTCCCTTTATACAGTATATCTGATCTCTGGCGTATGCTTTGAGTTAACTATACTTTCCAAATTTTCAGTTTGAGTATATATCACTTTAGACATATGTGTTTATGACACTTAAATCCTTAATTTTAGTATACTTCATGATTTAAGTAGCTAAACTTAAATGGTTGAAGGCAATGAGTTACACCAAACGGTTTGAGTTAACTATACTTGGCAGGTTTTACAGTGTAAAAGGCCCCTCAGATCACCCAACCAATCACAGCTCCTTTAATATGGAGGACCAGGACTGCCATAATAAAAAAAAAAAATATATATATATATATAAAAGTATAAATAAATAAATAAAAG
>JAODUE010013308.1:15055-26508 GCA_027564755.1 Amblyopsis hoosieri | reverse complement strand
TATATATAAAATATTTTTGTATTTCCGTTAAGATTTTCATTCATTCCATTGTCATGGGGGCCCCAGGAATTCTGTGGCCATAGGCGGCTGCTTAGCTTGCCACAAACCCGCAAATAGCCCTGACTGCTGATGTGGATCTTTGAACATGCTGCTCAAGTTTTGTTTCATGGTGTCTCGTGTCGTCGCCCCCCCCCCCTACCTCCCCTTCCCCGAGGTTTAGCCAAATTTTTATTGATTACTACTGAAGTCGCGAAGCTCAAAAACTGGTATTCGAACAACCTAATCTGACATGCCAGATATCTGTGTCTGTTAAGACACATCTGGGGAGCCGGCTATGGAAACTGGAAAGACAGGTCCTTTAAAAACATGTTTTATAAAATAAAAAAGATACTTGGGATCGTGACTGAAAGAGCCTGTGAACCAGCGACGCCTGTTGTTAAATCCACTCTTGCAGTACAAAAGTCGGGAGAAGACTGAAAACATACTTTCCATTGAGAAAAGCCTTTGCTCTTCTAATACATTCTAATAAAACTGATGCTATATTGTATCATCTATGTTACTACGTTAACCTCTGTAACCTCTCGACGACCCGCCACATCTAAACCACGCCTGTAGCTAACTACAACGCTGACGAGGGTTACCCGCCTGAAACGGTTTTCAAGCTCTCCAGACTGATTCTCGTGGTGATGTCAAACTGAAGCTGAAACGGAAAAGCATTAGGGCTGGTTCTTCTGAATTTTGGTCCTAACTGAGTTTGGCATCTGATGTGATCTTCTGTTGTTGTTTTATTTATTTTTATTGTTTGCTTTCTTTGAAACTTCATTTTGTGCATTAGTGGTTCTTAAACCTTTTCCTGTGAAGCAGTTTGGTCTACGGCTGTTTGAAAAGTGCTATATAAATAAACTTGACATTGACCCCTTCTTTTGAAGGGGTTCCAAGGCCTGGCAATACAGGTGACTGACAGTGAGTATACTTTGGTCTTCGGGAGAACCAACCTTTTTCAACAGGTCATCCAGTAGACCCATGTTGGCCTCCTGGGCCTTGATGGTGTGGGAGAAGAAAGCGTACGTCTTCCTGGGGTAAACCTTCTCTTCGGGGGGCCTTTTCACACCGACGATTAGCGAAGCCTCTGAAATGTCCTCCTGAATTACGGCTCCTGCTCTCTGGTAGTACTGCAAACAGACCATAATATGCTTAGGCTTTTTACACAGTAAGGATATAGTAGAAACAATCTGTAATCAATCATGTAGCCTATCTCTTTACTGTATATGGTTATATTCTATTAAACACATTCAACTTTACCAAATGTATTTACATTAGGCCTATTAGCTAATAGCTCCTATACATAATAAAAACAACCATTATTATTGATGAATTGATTCATAATTCAAACATTCTTAAATCAGTCTAGCCTAGACTATCATTTAGATTCATTCTAGTGGAACGCTCTTTCTTGTGGTTAGCATCTGTATCGTGGGTTTACCTTCTCGTGGATGGCTCTGCGGTTACACGGCTGCACGAGCACCTTGTGGCCGGCGTGCGTGAGCTCCCTGACGTGTCGCGGCGCCAGGGGCGCGCGGCGCTCCCACGGGCTGACGTCCTCGCGGCGGATGGCCAGGACTCTCGTGTCGTGGTGCTCATAGCGTCGCTGGCCGCCGAAGAAGACGCCGCTTGTTCTCCTGCTTGGGTAACTTAGGAGTCGAAACATGACTTTACCTCCTGCTAGGAACAACACAAGTGAACCGAGGAGCGCTACAGTAGCTTCCCACTTTATAGGCTACATATGGGATATGAACAGTCCCACCACATCGACCTCCTCCTCCTTATTGAGTGATAGGTAAAGGCAGGTAGTAGGGGGCTACAGCATATATAAACCATTCCAGGCATAGTTTGCTTTAGAAGAGGTGTGTGTCTGTCCACACATTCCCATAGAACTGTAAGAGCGGTTCGATCACTCAATTGCATGGCTACTAGTCTAGATTGTCTGTACACGCAATATAATTAGGCGTACGATATAACTCGAAAGCGCCGCTGTACGCGAACTAACGGGCTGGATATTGTATTGTGTTTTAAAAAGTAGGCTGTGTTACTTGTATGTAATATGCGCTTTCTTATTCTATTAGTAATGTGGGCCATATGTTTACTGTCCAGTGTAGCACGTGGCCCAGTAATAAACACTATCTAGAGATTGACGTAATAGACACGTTATGCTTGCTATCCCAGGCCCCGTGCTCAAGATGCGACTATTTCATGCAAAACCATAGACTCTATACCGATACCTGATAGCCGTAACCCACCTCTTCCTTGTTGAAATTACTAGAGATCTCGGGAAATACTCTGGCGTCGTTTCCGAACACCGGCGTGTCTATAGAAGTGAGCCAGGGGGAAATTCACCAAGCGCTCTTATTTTCGAAGACCATACAAAATATACGCTTGGGGATTCTTGGTCGACAGTAGACTGCTGTGGATTTAGCGATTTAGATACATTTTATTGGTCAACTGCATTTGCTCTGCATGCGTGTACAGTTGAATGACAGTAGAAGGGGATTTTGCGTGAAGACGTCACGCGGGCTTTCAACCAATCAGGTTTTAGAGTTCGGGGTCGGCCTACCTCGTCGCCCAACACTGGAAGTCGCTGGGCAATGACAGTCATGCACAACGGTAGCCGGAGGAGTAGGCTACGGAACGCCGAAAGCACAAATCAACGTTCTCATTGCGCATATCGCATACATCTGATGTGGAGTGTAAAGTTTTCTAGAAGTGTGTGTGTGTGTGTGGGCGTGCACTGTGCGCGTGTCAGCTATCTTCACTCAGCATCTGCCTGTAGGAATTTTACAGCTTTTTTGTGTTTTGAGTTGAAATATTATCCATCCATCTTCATCCGAATATCCAGAGTCGGGTCGCGGGTTGAAATGTTATATATGATATTATTTTCCTGCTGTCTGTAGTGTATATTTTACTGCTACACTATGGCAGACAAAATAATTGCCAAACAATATTTAAATAGCTTATAAAGAGCCTACAGGCTAATAATAAAAAATAAAAGAATAAAGAATGTGTGGCTACATTGTCTAAATGTATGCGTAGTGTCCGACTGACATTTATTCATCGTGCGATTGACGTTAAAACAAATAGGACCTATGCCACCTACAGGGGGCAATATACATTCACAATACAAATACAATTATAGCCTATGAAACGTGTTTGTCACACAATCCACTATCCTATTGAATCTATTTTTGGAGATTTTCTTTATAGGCCTATTTATAAATTAATTGTTTTTCTATTCTATTCTTTATTTGTGGGTTATACGTTTTGGGTACAGGAGATGGGGTGGAGCCCGGGGAGGCTACCTGTTTTTCCAGAGAGGACCTATTTAATGCGTTACTTTCAATAGTGACAGTTTTAGCAAATATGACCAAATGTTATTTTAATACAGGTTATATCCCCGTTGCCAAACAGCCATACAAATATTCACCCCCGCATTTCTTTGTTTGAAATAAAGTAGGTAAGAAAAGTTGAGCAAAAGCGCTTTAACTTTTTTTTAGTAGACTAAAACATTTATAACCATATAATAGGATTGGGGGAAGAACCGTGGTTGTTTAGCTGCAAAACTCTTGAACGCGGTAGGGGGCGTCATCGATTAGGCCGATCCCTGAAATAAACTTTGAGGACTCTCCGGCTATGGCGATTTGATGTGATACTTCATTGTATAAGCAAAACAACTGATGGCGTATTTCATGTTTATGGTGAGATAAACAGACACGTTTTGAAATAAACATTTTGTTGGTCTCAGAGGCTAGGCGTATGACTATAGCCTATTGAAATACACACACGTCTATATTGATGCATGCATGCTTATATTGTGTAGGCTAGGGGTTGTGCGCATGGCTAGCATACTTGCTGCAATCATAACAGAATATACAATAATGGTGTATGCCGTTTTATGCAGGGCAGCCTTGACTTTCGTTAGCTATTTCATTCTCGACAAATACAAGATAATTAGCCTAATAAGTGACAATCAGCCCCATGTTACCTGTTATTATATTTTGCCAATTGTTAACATCTGTTTTCGTCTTTACTGTCTCTAATCCAATACGCGTTCAAATAGCCTACCAATATGATTATTGGTATATGCCAATCCAAAGAATGAAAATTCTTAAAATGATCCCTATACTGAATTTTAAAATTACTTTGTTGTTGGGGGGGGGGGGGGGTTATGAGTAGGAGGTATAGCACATTTATTTTAGTTTAAGAAATTAGGCTACAGTTTATAACGAATGATCTAGTCTTATTCATAAATGTCCGTTTTAGATTAGTAAGATTGTATTTAGCCTACAGCCGCGGAAAGAATACAGAGAGCACTGCAGCCGGTTCTCAGATTTGTAGGCTATGGGCTATTTATACATTTTTATTCTTTATTTGCATGTAGGCCTAATGTATGTATTTTTAGATTTGTATTTGTATAACTGTTCCATTTATGTTATATTCTTTACACGTAGCATTCAGTATATTTCTAATATTACATTTTAAAGAATGTGCACTGCAGTGGTCTTCATTCTTTCTGCGGCCAATAGGCTACCCCCTGTGACGCAGAATTGTTATGTAAACATTTGATATTTGGCAACAATCATTTTCTAAACATTTTCGCGATTATGTTAGTCTATTGCTGACCAGATATGGCTATGCTATACTTTAATCAAAATCTAATTATTTCCCTTTTTGCCAAGATTCTTCATTAAAACAAAATAAATGTAATAAAAAAAAAATTAAACTATAAACTTTACAGTCACCAGAGAAAAAAGTTTTTTTGCATATCTGCAAAACAAAAATCATAGGCATATAAGATCCAATTTAATGTACCAATTAAAAAAATATGAGCAAATTAAATACACACGTTTTTTTATTGTCGTTCCAGCCTTTTAGAACGTAGGGTTGTTGTGATAATATCGACGTCGTCCTGCATAGGTCCACAGCAATAGTTTTTACAAGGCTAATAATAATGCCCCATATACGGCCAATGCCGTCGGAAAACGGCTTCAGAGTCACAAGAAACTATTTATATAGCCCATATAGGCCTAGTCCAAATGTAATCAATGTAATTTAACAACGTTAAAATGTTAAATAAATATAATAAAACATTTTTACAATAATCCTGAGATCGAAATAAAAAATAACAGACTAAAAGGGACACTTTGAAAATGTCTACGCGATCCACCGTCACCTCAAATCCGTGCCAGTTTCTTTAGGCTACTATGACTGCTAGTCGTTTTCCATGTTTTAACTTTTTATAACGTGGTAATATGATGGCAGTTTTTTATCCCACGAGTTCCAGTTATTGCGCGTCCACGCTTGTGCCAAGCGTCAGAGGAGACGAGGACCCCGATGGGTCGTGTAACTTCCGGATATGCTTTTTTAAATCAAAGTTCCTGCAGAAACCTTTACCGCAGGTCGGGCAGGTGAACGGTTTCTTGTCATTGTGCGTGTGCATGTGAAAGGTGAGGTTGTAGACTTGGTGGAACGCCTTACTGCAGATGTTGCACTTAAACTGTTTCTCCCCGCTGTGCGTGAGCTTGTGATTCTTGTAGTTCCCTTCACAAAGAAAATGAACAAAATTAGTTTAAAAAAAAAATCACAACTGAAAATTGTGAAACATTTCTGTAAAGATATTGTCTTGTAAATTAATGACAATACAAATAAAACATTGTTATAAGATATAGCTTTCCTAATATTACTATAGGCCTATTATATTTTTTATTATGTTATTTGAACTTTTTATATTAGTTTACCTTTTTGGTGGAATCCTTTTCCACAGAACTCGCAGACAAACGGTTTGTACCCTGCGTGGATGCGCGTGTGAGTGTTCAGAGTGGAGCTACGGTTAAAAGCTTTCCCACATTGGTTGCACTTGTGCGGTTTTTCCTGTAATAAAATGACAGAAATATAGTTAATTAAAGCTACAACACAGTCTAAATAAAAACATTGCAAACGTGAATGTCGCTGCCGCCAGATGCCATTATTACTACTAATACTACAGCCTACTATAATTTGGTATATTATACATTATTAAATGGCGTGCAATGTAATCCTGAAAGTTACATTTTTGTTATATTGTCCTCCTCCGTTTGTGGCAGTGAGTTGTGCTTAGGCTATTTGTAATGCTTTTAAATAAAACCAGGGTGCATTATGTCTATAGCATACCTGAGTGTGGATTATTTTATGTCGACAGAGCGTACTTGCTTGACGAAACCCTTTCCCGCAGACTTTGCAGACAAACGGACGCGCGCCAGTGTGCACCGGCATGTGACGAGTCAGATTGTAGTGGGCGTTGAACACCTGCACAGAATGTAGTAAATGCAGTATATACATATCATGTAATACACATACGTATTCCAAATTGACAATAGGTCAAACAATATTTCAAATGGCCTTCACTTCTATTTGGAATATTAACATTCTGACTATATTCCCAATAATATTTAAAATATGGAGAAATGCCAAGATATGAAAACAAATAGCCTAAATAACGTTAAAACGTATACCTCACCTTTCCGCAAACTTCACATGTGAATACTTTGGGTTTGCCGCTCGGACAGGCGCCGTTCAGTTTCGTAGAACCCTTAAATATTTTGTCCGACAAGATCTGCGCGCTCTCCTTCATGTAGTGATGGAACTGTGTTTGCGAAAGGTCCTTGAACGCCACTCCGGGGGCGTATCTGTCCAGGCTCTGGTCCGACTTCGCTTTCTCCGCCAGGAAGGCTTTCTGCCGGGCCTGCTGCAGCGGAGCGTTGAGAAAGTACGAGGCCATCGGGTGGATGTTAACAATGCCGGCGGGTGGCGCGCAGGTACTCTCTGCACAGTTCAGGTAACACACTGCGCCCATGGCGTGAAACGACGACTGGTTCACCACTCGTGGGCGAAAGAGTTTATATTGGCCCACGGCGTGGCTCGCGTCTTGCTGCTCGTTCTTATAGTTCAAGCCGATGCCCAGCAAGTCGTTGGAATTGTGCGAAGACCCGTTGAAAGGATTCACTTCCATCGCGTTAATATTCATCTTGTGGGCCGGCTCGTACGCGAGCGGAACGAACGGGATCATGCAATGTAGGGAGGATGGATTCACGTTGAGCGTCTGTTTCGGTTCCGCTTTACCCACGGGAGCGGACTCGAACAAGTTTGGAAACGGTATCGACTTGGGTTCAGGCGTCCTGGCCATAATCCGTTCGATCGAAAAAGCGAGAGGTTTACTCGCGGTGATCATGTTAGCAGCCGCAGTCAGGTTTCCGGGAGCCGAGGGGGAGCCCAATATTCCCGCTGAGCGGTGGAGCGCACCGTCCATGACTTTAAACCACACCGTGTGGGGATCTGGCGCTGGGGCTCCTCCGAACACTGCTGTTTTCCTCCTCACCGGACCGCTGGAAAGGACATCACACGGAGATCTCAGGGTCGACGCGAGGCCCCTCGCTGTTGGCGCTTGCGTTGATTGTGGACAATCAGCGCTCGTGTCTGACAGCGCTGCTCAATAAGGCGTGTTGCGCCAAGACCTCACCAATCGTTACGGTCCAAGAAGGAAGCGCAAAGTAGGTAATTGCTCAATTCTCTTTTCATCAATTCTCCCCACTTGTCACCGCGGACTGCTAAGGGTGCTTGTGTCTCAGCCGCGTTGCTGAGGAGGTGTTCTTTAGTAGCGAGTCACTTGTTCAACTGTAAGGCATTTGGCAAATCCCGGGTCCCCATGTGGCTTTGTGTGACATCATTTTAAATCGCGCAACATGACGGACGCCCAGTGGGGTCGACGTTTGACATATCAGGCACTGACTTTATCTTTGCGTCGATCCTGTCCAAACGCCGTTTTACGCACAGTCCACAACGAAGTAAACACACACTCCCGTGGTTTGTCTAAAACAGACGACCATAGGAAAAACTATATCTCGGGTCATCATCACAATATGTTTTAGACCACCGACTTGATTCAAATGGCTCGTCTGAGAACAGACAATTCAAAAATCAATGGCGAATAAAAACAGATCAGTGCCTTGTTAGACTCGATAGTGAAAATCGATTACAATTTAAAGTCTCTGTGAGATGTATTTCTCACTGTTTTCAAACTCTTACAACACTGCATGTGTTCTGATTCGAGGGTTCGTATTTGCATACGAGGGTGGATTGTTTTCTCTCGAATATATGAAACGAATGAGATGTATACATTTCATAGCCAATATTTAAATTGAATTCTCATAATATAAACCGACATTAAACCCTTGTGTCAAGCTCATTAATCCATTTCAAGTTGAAACCAACTTCCTCCGTTTCACTTGAATAAGATGTCAACTGGGTTATCCATAAATAAATACATTTGCATTGTTCATCTGACAGGTTAGTTTTGTTGAGTTGTATTACATATTTATTTTCCATCACTATAGTCTCAGTTTAGTAAGATATAGACTATAGGCTAAATATATATGCCGTTATTTTATAGCCTAATCGCAAATTCACACAGTTTACCAGTAGCATATTACATAATCGAGGCTATTTGCTTATGAGTCAAACCCAAAAATAAAAATACAATGTTAATCACAAAGGACCATTCTCTGTAATCTGGAATAGGCCTATATTCAAATAACCAACGTTCTTATTTAATGTCATTCCACGATATTGAAAAGCAGATACAATTAATGTAGTGCATAAGGAAACAATATAAAATGATTTTAGAGTGTTCAATGGTCAAGTTCAGTTTTTTTCTTCAGACATGGAACACATACAATTTACTTTCGGTCAAATATACATGTAGCCTATGGGCTTCACGTCTGCTGACCTTCGATATAAACGAATTATATTGTAAAATCTTGAATGTTTCTTTCTCGAAAAAAATGCAGACCGTGACGGTCTATTATTATACTTTTTTTTTTAACAGTATCATTATGATTGCCAAAAATCAATTTCAACCACTGCAGTCACAGATTCATGTGACTATGCGGAAATTATTTCGATCTCCATGAATAGGCTAAATATATAAGAAACTGTTGACTGCATAGCTACGTTAATTATCAACCTGTTTACATATTTTCCCAGCGTACTGAGCAACAAAGTGCAGAGTGCATGTGTTATTAAGGGTCCAGTAACACAATAGCCGTGTGAATCTAGCCATCATTATCCTCATTATCATATTCAGAATCATTTGTCCCTCTTCAGTGCCTATAGTCTGGTCAAAAAGGTACAATTCGGTGTCAAGTACCTTGTAATCTCCGCCTGGGCGGGAACGGAGCAGCGGGGCGTCCCGGTTCCGCTCCTACTGCTCAGGTTTCACCCCCCCAACCACACACACACACACACACACACACACACACACACACACACACACACACACTCTCTCTCTTCCACCACCCCACCCCTAAAAACACCCAAGCCCACCCCCTTCCCCCCTCTTTTAGCCTACATATGTCTTCCTTGTTAACGACTGCTTTGCCGAGGATTTACATGGAAACGTCCTACAGACAAATTGACTCGCGTAATGTGGCGCTTATCCACCGCGTTGATTTCACACTCCGATATACGAGCGGCGGATCATCGGGCTCGATTCGTGCAGCCGGTGTTGTACGTGTATGTGAGCAGCTTCTAACAGTTTAATTATACGTGACTATGGTGTCTTCCAACGATTAAATCCTGAATAGCTCATAACATGCCGATTTAGCGCATGAATTAGAATTAGACCAACATGTTATTTTAGCCAATTCAATGCGCAAAACAGGCCTATAAGGACTATACCTTATAATTAGACTACATTCGCTGTTATTTTTTTAAATTATTATTAGGCTATCAGTATACAGTTTTTATTATAACATATAGCCAACTACAATTAGGCTACACCAGTAATATGATAATAATAATTATATATAAGGCTAATAATAATAATAATAATAATCCAAAATAATAATAATATGTTATATAAATATAACTAATAATAGTCTAATACTTATATTAGACTAATTATAATAACCAATTTTAACGAATCTCCAGGTCTTTTTACAAAACTATTAATATTACAAATACAGATAGGCCTGTCTTTAAATATTAAATAAGTTCTATATTAACAATGGGAGAATTACTATCGTTCAACGCGAGATAATTTGTAAAGCAGGCCGTCTGATGATTTGATCTGAGCTAATCCCAGGCGGATACACAGCACACTTGGAATAAAGTCCGACAATTGAATCAACTGGTAGGCTGTAGGCCTATACGTAGACCATGAACTGGGTCGTGGGTGGAGAAATATGCTGCTCACTTCGTCTGAAACCGCAGAAACCTCAGGATAACCAGCCGCAAAGGTGAAATATATGAAACAAATTGAACATATGTCCAGACTCTGAAACGAATTATAACATTGAAAGTCTGCTCAAAATATTAACAGATAGGCTAGTTCTTTATTTGCAAATGGTAAAATGGTTTTAAGAACATTATTAAAGAACGTTTAATTATTCATTTCTGCTTCCATATGTTATTAGCTCCACAGCCTACACCTGAATAGACATTTAAGTATATTGGCAGGTATATTGAGGTTATCATAAATTGCATTATTTTATATTTAGATAAAGCTCATTTTTATTTTATTAGGCAATATGGGGTACGATTTATGTTATTTTTTGGTCATTCTGCAATTTATCTATCAAATGTGATTTTGAACTATAAGGACTTTAGAAAAATGTACACTCAAAAGTCAACAAATTCAAGAGAACACTCAAATACTTTTAAAACACTTTAATTCTGACATGTAACACACCTGAATTAAATGGGTGCACAATAAGACAATATAAATATACTTTAACATGTATTAATCTATAGCCTACTTGATTTTTTTGCGTTAAAACCACTGACAAATTCCATTTGGTAACAGTGGCCTATACTGATCAAGGCTCCAAAGACAATATCACTTAGATCCTCCACAAAATTGCTACAATAACATTTCTTATAGGCTACTCTTTGTTTAGAAAATCGGGCTACAGAGAAGTACAGTATTTTCATAACTTTTCTTATTCCTCGCATGTACATTTTTTTCTCTCCGTGTTTTTCCAGACTTTCATCTCCCAACTGGATTCATAGGAAACGTTGTTTTCACACTTAACTGTAGTCTATTTTTCACAACAATAAATATCACATTGCAGACTGGGCTTACATCTATACCATGTGTCTTTAGATCACACACTGATAAATCAACAAGACATTTCAGAACCTTTTAAAAACCTAGAATTTTTGTATAATTGTTTTTCCAAACGAACGTCCAGATCCACGTGGCTTGAGTCCATCTGTCAAAGAATACCCATATTGTTTACATGGAAACAACATGCCACTCTTCTACCATATGCCTCTTCCAGCTGTCAAGCAGGAGCACAACAGCAGCCTGGGAAAAGTGGCTTGGGTTCTTCTCTCTGATGCAAACTGATGCTCTGCCCATCTTCAGG